>CAUYSK010071863.1:0-35563 GCA_963575035.1 Avahi laniger | reverse complement strand
ACTCCTGGGCTCAAGCAATCCTTCTGCCTCAGCCTCCCGAGTAGCTGGGACTACAGGCATGCACCACCATGCCCGGCTAATTTTTTCTATATATTTTTAGTTGTCCAATTAATTTCTTTCTAATTTTTAGTAGAGATGGGATCTCGCTCTTGTTCAGGCTGGTTTTGAACTCCTGAGCTCAAACAATCCGCCCGCCTCGGCCTCCCAGAGAGCTAGGATTACAGGCGTGAGCCACCGCGCCCGGCCAACAAGTGTGTTTTAATTACCTGTGATTCCTGGCTCCTCCTAGCACATGGTAGGTACTGGATGAATATTTGCTGAATAAATAGATGCGTAGGGCTACTGATTCAAATAACACACTTGTAGACAAGGTCTATTTAAATAGATTATCCCTTCGAAAAACTAAACAACAAAGTAATGAAGTCTGCATCTGATGCTTAAATGAAAAAATTTGATTCTTATCCCACAGTGTTATCTTCCTGCAAAAATAGTGCTGATGTCAAATCATTGAGGTCCTATGATGTTGGTGTTATATATTCTGATTTTCTTTGAGCATTTTTATGTATATTCATTACCTCCACTAGCAAGGAAGTTTGAGTCATTCTGCTGATTTCACTTTTTATTAGATTGTATACTAAACCAGCTCTTGAGTGCAATTTATTTGAGTAGCATGGTTATGAACTTCTTCTTTATTAATTTATTTCTCTCTTATGAAATAGTATGACATCTTTCCACTATCTATTATTTAAAAAATAAAATTTCTACATTGCACTTAGGTGAAAACAAATCTTACATCAGGATTTTTAAAATGTCATTTATGGAAAAATTACTCAAATAATATTAGGAAAAAAGAACAACTTGTAATGGGAAAGCAGAAATAATGGCACCAGTTAGATTTTATTATTAGATGTGTCTGTTAGAAATTGCATTAAACTCTAGGTAAAGTAGACCCCAATATAATAGCATAATCAAATTGGGGTTTTGTTTTTTCCCACATAACAGAAAATTGATTACCTATTGATATTGGTTCAGTGGCTCATGGATATTAGAGATTAGATCTAGGATTTCTCTTAGACTTTCCCTGATGGGGACTTGTGATTACAAGATGAATGTTGAAACTCTGGTCTTAACTTCTGCATTCCAATCAGGAGTAAGGGTAAAGGGGTCACAGTGGCTTCTGCTTACATCTTACTGGTCATATGACTATACCTAGCTGCAAGGCAGTTTAAAAATATGTGTTTTTCTAGATGCTCCCCCGACCCCCAAATCAAGGTTTTGTTACTTATAAAGAAAGGACTAATGGCTACTTGGTGAATAAGTTATAATTTTGCCAGAGTAAAATTTCTGTCTAAGAAAGAAATACATATTTAAGCTGGTTTTATGTGCCTGATGGCCATATTGCTATGCCACCCTCGAACTTTACCATAGAGTGGAGCATACATTTTACAGTGCAGACTTCATGTCTCCCTCCCCTCATGCAAATATTGTGCAAAAGAATGGAGAAAGAATAAAAAAGGTTTCACTTCTGCTTATGACCAAAGAATGTCCTCTTTATGAAATAAGTTTTATAATAACTTCTTATGAAAACAAAACCAGGTTCAGAATTTGCCACTTAACAGGGACTGAATTTCAAGAGAAGGAGAGTGCTCTGAGCCCAAGCTGAGAACCAGCACTCTATAATTCCTTATTCTAGGGAAATCATAGACTTTCTTTCAAATAGAGGAAAAATGCTCCCTTCTCAAAATTGGTGTGGAATCAACAGGGAGGAGCATCCACTTGAACCAGAGGTGACTGAGGCAAGACCTTATGATACTCAGCAGAAGACAAGAAGATCTCATAAGTCAGTAGACTTTAAAAAGGTATTTTGTGGTACTGCTGATGACAACACTTGAAAAAGGATGAAGGTGATTATTCAGGAATTGCTAATGATCTATCATTTTGTTGAGGCTTTTTTCTTCTTCCAACTCAGACATGTGGTGGTGTTTTGTTATGGGACGCATGGGAGGAAGTTTTCTTCATTGAGCCTACCTGAGACTCATTCAGATCACGAATCTGTTCAATACTCAGGGTTTGGGAAGGAGAAGTGGCGGCTTAGTGCAGAGACACTGGAGGAAACCAGAATCTCAGAAGAAACCACAGAGCGGGGATTAATTTTGGATAGCAATTACAATAAAGATGTAGAATAACTACTTTTGAATAATATTTATAGTAATTATTTGCATGAATAAACTATAAAATATATATTAGACAAGAGCACTTAAACAAGAAGCTAATTTTAAAACCATATTTAACCATAAATAATTTATATGCTAATAAATTAATATATGTTAATCATTGCTTAATTGTCAACCTGAACATATTAGGCAGGATTTAATAACATCATTACAAAATATCCAGATGATAGTACAATAGATTTGATGGAGAAAAATAGATGACAAAAAGAAAATGGCCAGAGTCTAACTTATTGAGTATAATTTTTATCTAGTTTTCACATATTAGAAAGAAAATAATATTAATAAAGCAATAATTCTAAAATATATTTAATCAAATTGAATGCTCTTGATATAGAAATATCTCTTGAATAACTTGATATAAGTTTTAGATATAATATGTACTGTGTAATACCAAATAATTCTTTTTTAATCAAAATTTCTTTATTAGAAAATATTGCATATTTTTTCCCAGATGTAAAGCCTTCATCAGCCTTTTGATAGGAAACTCCAAATGAACATTCACATATTGAAAGACGGTTTCTTAGTTGTTGTGAGCAACAAGGGTAAAATATGTGAGATCATCAGGGAAAAATCCTCCAGGGAGAGGGAAGTCAGAGGGACTAAGCACCTCGAAGAGAATGGAGAGAAGAGAAAAAATTAAATTTCTGGAGATTTATAGAAATAAGCAAATCTAAAAAAGGATGTTGGGGGAGGTAATAATAACTTCTTACTAAGAAATTTAGTAATTATTAAATTAACTAAATTGATTTAGATAAATAAAATTTACATTATAATACTTTAGGGTATTCAATACAAATCCCTTTATCTCCTCTATGAAATCATCTATAAATTTCATCCTGCTCAGAAATGGTTGTATCTGAATGAGTACATCTTTGAAAATACTTCTGGTGAATGCAAAGTCTGAGGTTTAGAACAGATTGTATGAAGGAAAAGCATAGAGAGGCAATGGGTCCCATAACATCTGGTTAAACATGACAAAGAAGGGCAGCATTTGGAAACAAAAGGTATAGATCAGTGCCCAGCAGACCAATCTGATCTGTGTCCAATTGCAAAAGGAAAGTAAGATCCAGGAGAGGGTGGTTTCCTTATATGATGACAAGCCATATACTGGCAGTTTAATTTCCCAATCACCGTGCAAATCCAATTTTAATTTGTAATATGTGTGTGTTTACATGTGTGTATACAGATAAATATACATATCAATATAAAATAAGGGATAAAATTTGCCTTTGGATTGGAAACTAAAAAGGGGGCATATTGGCATGTTGCCACATATTTCAAGGGATTTATGCTAGAGATTATGTATAATGAAACAAATTGAAGAAAAATACGGAGGGCAAAAACAGATCTTCTCATTCCGTAAAGTGGCGTGATGTCATGGGAAAGAAATGGAAGGAAATAAAACAATCCTAGAAGTATTTTCATTCAGAATTCCTATTTTGTAGAGGAAAGGGCTGGTGATGAGGCTACACTGGAACAGATAGAAAACACACACATTTGCAATATTTTGCAAAATACATTCTTGTTTTCATTCAACAAATATATACTATCACTACTGTAAATACTGGGAAATGGAAAGCACTACAAAATGTTCTCATGGATCTTACACTCATGTAGAGAAGACAGATGATACGCAAGCAAACAAATAAAGAATATAATTTCAAGATATTACATTTGGACTGTGAAAGAAAATAGACATGGCCAGGCGATAGAAAGTGAAAAGAATGGGTGACCACAGATCTCCAAAGAAATAGATTTGTGCAGAAAATTGAACGGTATAAAGAAGTAGGCGTCCTGAAAATCCTGGGAAAAGGCATTCCTCGAGGGATGAGACAAACATTGCTGTGAAGGTGGAGACACCGAGGTTGGAACGACACATTTGAAGAACTGTGGGAAGGCTGCTGAGTATGTGGAACAACGTAAGAAGGAAAAGGTTTTATGAGAACATTATCACCTGACAGCAATAGGGCACCTAAGGGTGGATGCCTTCCTAACAACTAGAAAGCATCAAGATATCTGCTTTTCCCACCGTTGAGCCAGGAAACGGGAAAATGGAGAAGGCTGGCCCATCCTGGAGTAGAGACAGCAATGGACAGAAGTTTGATGAAGAGCAAAACTGGAAGAGCAAACTTCACAGTGATAGTTCTTTGCAGGCATGTTTCTGGCCCAAGTCTCTGTAACCTTTTTGAAAGTTGCTGGATGACAGATCATTCTTGTCATCTTAGTAAAAGAGTTTTTCTTAACCCAAGATACCTATTAGAATCACTGGCAATCTTATAAAAAATACAAATCTGTAGGTTACATTTCGAATTGGGTTCTCATCAAGTCACAATTTCTATAAAGAGTGGCTCAGTCATGGGAATAATTTGGAAGTTCCGTAGGTGATTCTAATGGGCAGTTGCTGTTAAGAATCGCTGTTGTAGGAGAATTTTCTCATTTCGAGCCAATGTCAATCTTGTTTAAAATTAACCCCACTGTAAGATGAGTACCCCGAGGGAAAAAGGTAAACTATAAACTAAAATAAATGAATAAATAACATCAACAGCAGCAACATATCCTGAAAACATTCCATTAAAAATGTGAGAAGAATCTCCTGCTAGAAACACAAAGAAGAGAGCTTGGGAAAAAACTTAAAAGGAATCAAAATAAAAATTTAACTTTGCGATCTAAGTGAAATTTATGAAAGCTTGGAAGCTATGAAACAAAAGATTAAAAATTAGATTGATACAATGAACATTTTTAAAAAGTTTTGAGAAAAATAGTTAAGAAAATCAACAAAGTCAGAAAAATTTATTTAATTTAAACCAAGATAAAAGAATCATCACTTTATAAATTTGTGTTTATTTTACAACCAAATATGTTTTGGGGAAAGTTTGCCACTAAGTTGCTTTGTTGTGTCCACTATGTTTTTTTGTAAAAATCGTGTATTCAGGTATAACTAGCAAACATAAAACTTCGGCCTGTTAAAGGATACAATTCAGGGGATTTTAGTGTATTTGCAAGGTTAGGCAATCATCATGATTGTTTAATTCTAAAACATTTTTATTACTCTTAAAAGCAATCCAAACCCATTAACACTCCCTCCCCATTGTCTCCTCCATTTAGACCCTAACGAACACTAATCCTCTTTTTGCTTTGTGGTTTTACCTATGAAGAACATTCCACATCTTTGTGATTGTGAATTGTGCTGCTATAAACATTCGAGTGCAATTTAATTTTATAATATGTGCTCTTTTGTGTCTGGCTTCTTTCACTTAACATAATGTGTTCAAGTTTCCTTCATGTTCTAGCATGTATCAGTACTTCATTCCTTTTAATGACTGAACAATATTCTGTTGTGTGGACATATGACCTTTTGTTTGTTCACCATTTGATGGGCATTTGGGCTGTTTCTACATTTTGATTAACATGAATAATGTTTCTACAAACACTGGTGTACAAATTTTTGTGTAGACATAAATTTTCATTTTCTTGGGTATATAGCTAGGAGAGGAATTGATGGATTATATGAGAACTTTATGTATAAATAACTGCCAGACTGTTTTCCAAAGTGTCTGTACAATTTACATTTCCTTCAGCAATATATGAGATATTCCAATATCACCCCATCCTCACCAACTCTTGTTATTGTTTATCTTTTAAATTATATCCATTTTTGGGTGTGAAATGTTATCTACTTTGCATTTCCCTAATGAGGAATGATGTTGAGCATTTTAGTTGCCATTTTTTATCTTCTCTAAAGAAATGTCTATATAAATCCTTGTATAATATCCAATTGAGTTATTTATATTTTTGTTACAATTGTAAATTTTCTTTATATATTGAGGATGCTAGACTTTTTTCAGATTTGCTAATACTTTCTCCTATTCCATGAATTTTCTTTTCAGTTTCTTGATAGTGCCATTTAAAGATACCTAAGAAACCATTATGAAAAAAGCTTATGAAAATTTATACCAATGTTTTTCTCCAAGAGTTTTATGGTTTTGGCTCTTATTTTTATCTAACCTAAATTTTGAGTTAATTTTTGTATCCGATGTGATGAGGTAAGGGTCCAACTTTATTCTTCTGCATGTGGACATTTATTTTTTCCAGCACTATTTGTTGAAAATACTGTTCTTTACCCATTATGTGATCCTGGCATTCTTTAAGGAGAGCAATTGACCTTAGATGTATCAGTTTATTCCTGGATTCTCAATTCTATTCCATTACTCTATATTTCTATCCTTATATTAACATCACAAAGTCTTGATAATTATAGATTTGGAGTAAGATTTGAAATCAGAAAACTTTTGTTTCTTTATATAAATTCATGGATTACAAGTGTAATTTTTTTTACACGAATAGTAAATGAGTCCTCTAACTGTCTCTTTTGCAAGATTCTTTTTTTCTTATTATTATTATAGGTACATAATAGTTGTATATCTTTATGGGGTACATGTCATGTTTTCAAATAGGATTACAATGTGAATTAATCAAATCAGGGTAATTGGGGTATCTATCATCTCAAACATTTAACATTTCTTTGTGTTAGGAACATTCCAATTCCACTTTTTTATTTTATAGTATACCCTACCTTATTATTGATCATAGTCACTACTTCATTATTGATTATAGTCACTTTGTTCTGCTATCAAATATTGTTTATTTTATGAAAATATCTAATTGTATTTTTGTACCCATAATTCATCCCCAGTGTATTCTGCCCTCCCAGCTACCCTTCCCAGCCTCTGGTAATCATCATTCTACTCTCTGTCTCCAAGAAATCAATTGTTTTTCATATTTAACTTCCACATATGAGTGAGAATATGCAAGATTTGTCTTTCTGTGCTTGGCTTATTTCACTTAACATAATGTTCTCCAGTTCCATCCATGTTGTTGGCGAAGTTTCATTCTTTTGGGGGACTACATAATACTCTATTGTGTTTATATGCCACAATTTCTTTATACATTCAACCACTGGCGGACACTTAGGTTGATTCCAAATCTTGGCTATTTTGAATAGTGCTGCTGTAAACATGAGATGCAGATATATTTAAGATATACTGATTTTCCCTCCTTTGGATATATACTCAGCAGTGGGTTGATGGGTCATATGGTAGTTCTATTTTTAGTTTTTTGAGGAAACTCTATACTGTTCTACACAGTGGTTGCACTAATTTACATTCTCACCAATGATATGTGAAGGTTCTCCCTTCTCCACATCCTTGCCAGCATTTGTTATTGCCTGTCTTTTGGATAAAGCCACTTTAACTGGGGTAAGACAATATCTCATGGTAGTTTTGATTTGCATTTCTCTTATGATTAATGTGTTTTCATATACCTGTTGGTCATTTGGAAGTCTCTTTTTTAGAAATGTCTATTCAGATCCTTTTCCCATTTGTTAATCAAATTGATTTTTTCCTATTGAGATGTTGGAGATTCTTATATATTCTAGTTATTAATTCTTTGTCAGATGAGTAGTTTGCAAATATTTCCTTGAATTCTGTGGATTCTCTTCTCACTTTTTTGATTGATTTCTTTGCTATATAGAAGAATTTTAGCTTGATGTGATCCAATTTGTCTAATTTTGCTTTGGTTGCTTGATCTTTGGGAATATTGCTCAAGAATTCCTTTCCCATTCCAATGTCCTGAAGCATTTTCTCAATGTTTTCTTTAGGAGTTTTATAGTTTCAGGTCTTATATTTAAGTCTTTAACATATTTTGATTTGATTTTTGTATATGGTAGACACAAGATATTTTTGTGCAGTAGGTAAGAATCTAGTTTCGTTCTTCTGCATATGGATATTCAATTTTCCCAGCACAGTTTATTGAAGAGACTGTCCTTTCCCCACTGTACATTATTGGAAACTTTGCTGAAGGTAAGTTCACTATGGATATGTTGATTTATTTCTGGATTCTCTATTCTGTTCTATTGGTCTGTATGTCGGTTTTTATCCTGGTACCACGTTGTTTTGGTTATTACAGCTCTATAGTATAATTTGAAGTCAGGTAATGTGATTCCTACAATTTTTTTTTTTTTTTTTGCTCAGAGTGACTTTGTCTGTTCTGGGTGTTTTGTGGTTTCATATAAATTTTAAGATTTGTTTTCTATTTCTGGGAAGACTGTCATTGTATTCTGATGAGAATTGCATTGAATATGTACATTGCTTTGGGTAGTATGGATATTTTAACAAGATTGATTCTTCTAATACATGAGCAGGGAACATCTTTTTACTTTTTTGTGTTCTCTTAAATTTCTTTTATCAATATTTTATAATTTCCAATATAGAGATCTTTCACTTCTTTGATTAAGTTTATTCCTACGTATTTTATTTTATTTTTAGTTATTGTAACTGGGATTACTTTCTTAGTTTCTTTTCCAGATTGTTTACTGTTGGTGTATAAAAATTCTACTGATTTTTGCACATTGATTTGGTATATGGCAACTTTCCTGAAATTGTTTATCAGTTCTAATAATTTTGTGGTGGAGCCTTTAGGTTTCTCCAGATATAAGATCATATAATCTGCAAACAAAAATAATTTGACTTCTTCCTTTCCAATTTGTATGCCCTTTATTTCTTTCTCTTGTTCAATTGTTCTATTTAGAACTTCTAATACTGTGTTGAGTAATAGTTTTGAAAGTGTTCATCCTTGTCTTGTTTTAGATCTTAGGGGAAAGATTTTCAGTTTTTCCACATTCAGTATACTAGCTGTGAGCCTGTCATAAATAGCTTTTATCATGTTAATGTAAGTTCTGTCTATTCTCATTTTTTGAGAGTTTTTATCATGAAGGGATATTGAATTTTATTGAATGCTTTTTCAGCATCAATTGAAATGATCATATGGT
The DNA here is from genome assembly GCA_963575035.1 of Avahi laniger. Taxonomy (NCBI): domain Eukaryota; kingdom Metazoa; phylum Chordata; class Mammalia; order Primates; family Indriidae; genus Avahi; species Avahi laniger. Next base: position 26,503 of record CAUYSK010071863.1, on the reverse strand, counting down.
TTTTGTCCTTCATTCTGTTGATATGACATATCATATTGATTAATCTGCTTATGTTGAACCACACTTGTATGTATCCCTGGGATGAATCCCATTTGATTGTGTTGAATAATCTTCTAATGTGCTGTTGAATTGGTTTGCTATTATTTTATTAGGATTTTTACATCTAGGTTCATCAGAGATATTGGCCTATGGTATTCTTTTTTTGTTGTGTCTTTGTCTGGTCTTGGTATCAGGGAGATACTGGTCTCATAGAATAATTTTTTCTGAATTTTTTGTTTTTTTCTGAATAGTTTAAGTAGGATTGGTATTAGTTCTTCTTGGAGTGCTTGGCGTAATGCAGCAGTGAAGTCACTGGGTCCTGGGCTTTTCTTTAATGGAAGAAACTTTATTACTGCTTTTATCTCATTACTTCTTATTGGTTTGTTCATGTTTTAGATTTCTTTCTGGTTCAATCTTGGTAGGTTAAAGTGTCTAGAAATTTATCCATTTCTTCTAAGTTTTCCAATGTATTGGCATATTGGCTCACAGTATTCTCTACTGAGCCTTTGGATTTCCATACTATCAGTTATAATGTCTTTGTTTTCATCTCTGATTTTATTTATTTGGGTCTTCTCTCTTTTCTCTTTCATAATTAGTCTGGCTAAAGTATGTCTATTTTGTTTATCTTTTCAAAAAACCAACCTTTCATTTTGTTGATTTTTTTGTTTCAATTTCATTTGATCTTTATTATTTGTTTTCTTCTGCTAATTTGGGGGCTGGTTTGTTCTTGTTTTTCAATTTCTTTTTTTTAATTTTTTTTATTTCAGCATATTACAGAGGTGCAATATTTAGGTTACATATATTGCCTTTGCCTCACCAGAGTCAGAGCTTCAAGCATGTCCATCCCCAACACAGTGTGCACCGTGCCCATTTGGTGTGTATACACTCATTCCCTCCACCCCCATCTGTCCAACATCCAATTAATGTTATTACTATATGTGCACTTAAGTGTTGATAAGTTAAAACCAATTTGACAGTGAGTACATGTGGTGTTTGTTTTTCCATTCTTGTGATACTTCACTTAGTAGAATGGATTCCAGCTATATCCAGGATAATACAAGAGGTGCTATATTACCATTGTTTTTTGTGACTGAATAGAACTCCATTGTATACATATACCACATTTTATTAATCCACTCATATATTCATAGGCACTTGGGTTGTTTCCACATCTTGGCAATTGTAAATTATAAAGTGGAAAAGGATGAGCAAACCAACCACAAACACAATAGAAGAAAACAAATAACAAAGATCAGAGTAGAACTAAATGAAATTGATAACAAAAACTATATAGAAAATTAAGAAACCAAAGAGTTGGTTCTTTGAAAAAATAAACAAAATTCACACTCCTCTTGCTGGATTAATGAAAAGCAGAAAAGAAAGGACTCTAATAAACTCCATCAGGAATGAAAAAGGAGAAATTACAAATGATGTCATGGAAATACAAAATATCGTCTATGAATACTATAAAAACCTCTATGCACATAAACTTGAAAATATGGAGGAAATGAACAAATTTTTTCTATTTCTTTGAGATGAATTTTTAGGTTGCTTATTTGAAGCTATTCTACTTTTTTGATGTAGGCACATATTGCTATAAACTTCCTCATATTACTACTTTTACCATATTCCATATATTTTGATATGTTATGTTTTCATTTTAATTTGTTTCAAGAAATTTTATAATATACTTCTTAAATCTTTTCATCGACCCACTGGTCATTCAGGACTATATTGTTTAATTTCAATGTGTTTATATATTTTCCAATGTTCCTCTTGTTATTGATTTCTAGTTTTATTCAATCATGATAAGAGAAAATGTTTGGTATGATACAATTCTTTTGAAATTTTTATGACTTGTAGCCTAACATATGGTCTGTCCTTGAGAATAATTCATGAGCTCAGGAGAAGGACATGTATTCTGCAGCTGTTGGATGAAATGTTCTGTAAATATCAATTAGGTCTATTCGGTCTATAGCACAGATTAAGTCCAATGTTTTCTTGTTGATTTTCTGTCTGGATGATCTGTCCAGTGCTGAAAGTGGAGTGCTGAGGTCTCCAGTGATTACTGTATTGGGATCTATCTCTCTCTTTACCTCTGATACTATTTGCTTTATATATATGTGTGCTCCAGTATTGGGTGCATATGTATTTAGTATTATTATATCCTCTTTTTGAATTGACCCCTTTATCAACGGCCTCCTTTCTCTCTTTTTACAGTTTTGGTCTCATAATCTATTTTATTTGATTTTTTTTTGAGTTCGATTTGCATGGAATATCTTCTTTCATTCCTTAATTTTTAGTCTATGTGTGTCTTTATAGGTGAAGTGTATTTTTTCCAGACAACATATAATTGGCTCTTGTTTGTTCATCCCTTCAGCTGCTCTGTATCTTTTGATTTGAGAATTTAATTCATTCACATTCACTGTGATTATTGATAGATCAGGACTTACTACTGCCATATTGTTATATGATTTCTGATTGTTTTGTGGTCTTCTCTTTCTTCCTTTCTTCCTTCTTATCTCTTTGTTAAAAGTAATTTTCTCTGGTAGCATGTTTTAATTTCTGGCTTTTTGTTTTGTGTGTGTCTGTTGTAGGTTTTTATTTGAGGTTACCATGAAGTTTTCAAAAAACATTTTATAATCTATTATTTTAAGCATATGACAACTATACTTACAAACAAACAAATTAACTAGCACAGAAAAATCTAATTGAAATTTTATCTTTTACCTCCCCCTCATCTTTTAACTTTTTGTTGTTTTCATCCGTATATTTATATACTTTTTATCTCTCACAAAGTCATTGTTATTTTTGATAGGTTTGTCTTTTAGTATTCCTAATCAAGATATAAGTGGTTTATACAACACAATTACATCATGAAAGTGTTCTGTATTTGTGTCCTTACTGTTACCAATTTACCGTATACCTTCAGATGATTTCTTATTGTTCATTAACATTGTTTTTGTTTCCGATTGAAGAAAATGGTTTAGCATTTCTTGTAGGACAGGACTGAGGCTGATGAAATCCTTCAGCCTTTGTTTGTCTGAGAAAGTCTTTATTCTCTTTCATGTTTGAAGGATATTTTTGCAGGATATAATATTCTGGGATTAGGGTTGCTTTTCATTTTTTTTCCCCTTTCAGTACTGAATATTTCATGCCACTATTTCCCAGCCTGTAAGGTTTCCACTGAGAAGTCTGCTGCTAGATATATTGGCATTGTGTTTTGTTATTTGTTTCCTTGCTTCCCTTAGGATTTTTATTTTATGTGTGTATGTGTGAACTTTGGAACTTAGTTATTAAATGTCTTGAGGCAGCCTTGTTTGGGTTAAATCTACTTGGTGTTTTATCACTGTCTATTTCCTGAATATTGATATCTTTCTCCAGGTTTGGAAAGTTCTCTGTTATTATTATTCTGATAAACTTTCAACTCTAATCTCAAACTTTACCTCCTCTTTAAGGCCAATAACTCTTAGATTTGCTCTTTTGAGGCTATTTTCTGGATCTTGCAGGCATGTTTCATTCTTACTTGTTCTTTATTCTTTTCTGACTCTGAATTTTCAAATAGCCTGTCTTCCAGGTCATTAATTCTTTCTTCTGCTTGATTAATTTTGCTGTTGAGAAACTGATATATTTCTCAATTTGTCAATTGAATTCTTAACTTCTAGAACTTCTGTTTATTTTTTTTCCATTATTATTTCAATTTCTTTGTTAAATTTCTCTAATAGGCTTCTGTATCCCTTCTCTGTGTTGTCTTGAAGCTCATTGAACTTCTTCAGGACTATTTTGAATGTTTTGTCTATAAGATCACCTATTTTCATCATTCCATCATCAGTCACTGGTACCTTATTTAGTTCATTTGGTAGGGTCATATTTTCCTGGGTGTTCTTAATGCTTGCAGATGTTCATTGATGGCTGGGCTTGAAGAATTAGGTATATATTTTAATCTGAAAAATCTGGACTTGTTTGAACTCATCCTTCTTGAGAAGGTTTTTAAGATATTCAAAGAGAATTGAATGTTGTTGTCTAAGTCTTTGGTCACTGCAGCCATACAGCACTGGGACTCCTTAAGCCCAGTAATGCTGTGACACTTGGTACCATCTTCATGGACTGGGATAAAATAAGGGCAAATTCCCTAGATTACAAGGCAATGTCTCTCACTCTCTTTCCTCACTTTTGGGCTGGTATGTTAGAGTTGGAGGAGGAATGATGTGGGTACTCCCTCATGGCCACTAGCACAGGTCACTTGAAGCCAGCCCAGTCTCACTCAAATCCACTGTTGACTGTTGCGTGGCTACCTCTGATGTTTTCTCAAAGCCCAAGGGCTCTTTCATCAGTCAGTATTGAATTCTGCCAGGACTGGGTCTTTCCTTCAGGGCAACATATTTTCTTCTCCCCAAGGGTGGGTCCAGAAATGCCATCTAGAAACCAAGGCCTGGGCTCAGGGGCTTCAGGAATTTTCTTGGTACTTTATTTTACTGTGGCTAAGCTGGTACCCAAGTTGTGAAAGAAAGTCCTCTGAGCACTTCCCTTTTCTTTTTCTAAGTAAAAGAAGATTCTTCCTGAACCATGGGGCCTGTAATTGGGGAAGGGTAACACCAGCATCACTGATTTGGCTGCAGCTGCTAGTGTCTCACTAGGTTGTGTGCACACCAAGTCCACTTGCTCCATTCCAGCACGTGCAGGAATTGCCCAAGGACTGCAACCTTTGTTGCCTGAATGCCTTGTAAATTTAATCCATGTCCGTGGCTGCCTTTTGTCAGCTGGTGGTAGGACTAGCTAAAACTCTTGTTTTGGAAATGGGTGGGGAGGATTTCCCTCTGGCTGGGCTTGTCAAAATGTTCCCTGTCAGGGCACTGGCAGAATTCTCCTGTAGACTGTGTTCCCTTGTGCCAGGGCGGCCCTGAGTTTCAATGTAAAGTCCTACAATCACTTCACTCTTCCTCTTCCAGGCACACAGATTATCTCTCCACTTGGCGTGCTGGCAGGGCACTGCCTGGGAGTGGTGACATAGGCAATGCAAGATTGTCTTTTCTGTCCTACGCAGTGCCTCTTTCCTTAATATAAAGTTAAAACCAGGTGGTTTGATCACTTACCTGATTTTTGGTTTTTCTGAAGGTGCTTGTTTGCATGGGTAGTCCTTGAATTTGGGGGTCATGTAGAGAAATGATTGCTGGAGGTTTCCATTTGGCCATCTTGCTCTATCCCCTCTCTGTAAGATTTTTTTGGCTTTTCTGGATATGAATTTTAGGATCAACTTATCAATTTACATATAAATTTGAGGATCACCTTGGCCATTTGTGCAGAAAAGGCAACTGAGATTTTGATAAGGATTCTGCTGAATTTGTATATTAATTTGAAGAGTATTGCCATCTTAATAGTATTAATTATTTTAATATATGAATGGCTTTTCATTCTTTAGGTCTTCCTAATTTGTTTGAATGATGTTTTGTCATTTTTATTGTCTAAGACTTACACTTCTTTTGATACATGTATTCACAAGATATTCATTTTATTTTATTTTTTGGTGCTATTATAAATAAAATAGTTTTTTTAATTCAATTTTACATTATTTATTACTAGGATATAAAAATGCAACTGTATTTTCTATATTGATCTTGTATCCTGTAAACTTGCTGAACTCATTTGTAAATCCTACTAGTGTTTTTGTGAAATACTCAGGATTTTTTACATAAAAAGATCACGCCATCTGTAGATAGAGATAATTCTACTTCTTCGTATCCAATCTGGGTGCCTTTTATTTCTTTTTTGTACCTAATTGCTCTGTCTAGAAATTTCAGTACAATATGAATAGAAATGATGAGAGCGAACATTCTTGTTTGTGTTCTTAAAGGAAATGTTTTTAGTCTTTACCGTTAATTATGGTATTGGGTAGAGATTTTTTGTAGCTGTCCTTTATACAGTTATAGATATTTGCTTCTTTTCCTAATCTGTTGAATGCTTTTATCATTACAGCATGCTGGATTTTTTTTTTATTTCAGCATATTATGGGGGTACAGATGTTTAGATTACATATGTTGCCTTTCCCCCTCCAAGTCCAAGTTTCAAATATGTCCATCCTTCGGGTGGTGCGCATTGCACTCTTTGTGTAGCATGCTGGATTTTGTTTGATGCTTTTTCTGCATCCATCGAAGTGATCTTATGTGTTTTATGTCCTTTTTAAAAATTAACATTGCATATAGACTGATTTTCATACACTACGCCAACTCTGCATTCCTGGAATAAATCACACTTGGTTAGGTACATAATCCTTTTTATATATTGCTAGATTAGATTTGGTAGTATTTTGTTGAGAATTATTGCATATATATTATTAAGGAATATTGGTCTTTAGTTTTCTTTTTTTTTTGTGATGTTTTTGTCTAGTTTTGGTACCAGGATAATACCAGCCCCATAGAATGAGTTGAAAAATATTCCCTGCTCTATATGTTTTTGGAAGAAGTTGTGAAATATATGTTTTAAGTCATCTTTAAGAATGTGGTAAAATTCAAGAGTGAAGCCATTTGGTCCTGGACTTTTGTTGTTATATTTATTTCTATTACTCATTCATTCTTTTTATTTGTTATAAGTTCATTCAGACTTTTTATTTCCTTTTGAGCCAGTTCCAAGAGTTGTATATTTCTACAGATATGTCATTCAATCTAGATAATCTAATTAATTTGCTTGCAGTTGTTCATATTTTTCCCCTCATAATCCATTTATTTCTGCTGTATTTTGACCTCTTCTGCATTCTCTTTGTATATTAGGTATTAAAGTTCTGCTTTCATTTCTCATTTTTCTAATTCAAATCTTCTTTCCTTTTTTCTTAGTCAGTGTCTTAGTCTGTTTTTTGCTGATCAGAATATCATAGCCTGAGTAATTTACAAAGAATAGGAATTTATTTGGCTCATAGCTCTGAAGACTTGGAATTCTAAGAACATAAACCGACATCTGGTGAGGACTTCTGTGTTGCTTTACCCCATGGGAAAAAGTCAAGTGATTGGGCAAGACAGAGAGAGAAAGGGGGTCTCAACTTCATCTCTTTATCAGGAGCCCACTCCTGTGATAATAGCATTAATGCATTAATAAGGACAAAGCCTTCATGGTCTAATTGCCTCTTAAAAGTTCTACCATCACAATGGCAATGAAATTTTAACATGAATTTTGGAGGGGACAATCAAATCATAGAAGAAATTGCTTTATTTTTTGTAACTTATGATAAGGCATGTATGGTCAGCTGATTTTATATATTATTATACTATTGTTCAGTGTGAGCAATGAGAACACCATACATCTACTAAGGATGTGCACTTATTTCCATCTTTTAGTTTATGTAATTTACTTCATAATTAAGTACATATATATATAAACTTAGATCTGAAATATAATTCAGGGTAAATTAAATAAAGACTGCATATAAGGAGATCACAGTCTCTTTCTCAGAAGCAGATGTTTTTTCTCCCTTGGGCAGCCCCTTCCTAACATGTTCTGGTATCTTAATGAGCTTGGTTGCATAACATCTCTGGAAAAGGCTACAGAGTAAAGTAGGGTCAAATAAGCAAAATGTTATGTGCCTTGCTGATGGAAGGTCTCATGACAAGAATGCATAAGAATCATTTGATATCACATGATCAATGTTTAAGAGGTGCTATTGTCATGCTGTGGGCTTTTAGCAGAGGTTGAAGAAAGCAGCATGATGTTGGACCTTTATGTGGCTCTTTCCCTGAAAGGCCATTTCCCTTTCTTTTTATATGTGGAGTTCAGTTTAATTGTGGAATTTAATTGTCTTCTTCAGAATGTCAACTTTGGGGCCAAAAATCATGTGGTGTGTGTTTGTGTGTGTTGTGGCTTAGTCCTTAGCAGCTGAGTGATTTTAACCTCTTTGTGCCTTGGTTTTTCTCACTTACAAAGGACTGCTGTGGTGCCTAAATAAGTTCAAACATGTAAAGCGATAAGAACAGTGTTGGGCACAGAGCAGGTTCTCAGTAATGTTGATGTTATTGGTATGATTATCACAAAGCTAGATTTATTTAAAGCCACTTCTCAACTAATCTCCAATAAGATATTAGCTGCTTCAGTTAAGGTGTTTATACTTAAGGGTATTAAAATTTAATTAGGTGACTCTTGAAGATTAGAAAACCTTCAAAGTAGAAAGGACAGGACACTGAATTGTGGAACTGTAGACACTTCGTAGTAGGCTCCGGAAAAGGGAAGGACCAGTGGCTATTGTGGCAGTTTGCTGGGGCTAGCACTCCTTGAATTACTGTGTGTGGGCCAATGTTTTCTCCATTCATCTGTAATAGGGACCCAGGATAAGGAACTAAAAGAGAAAACAAAGCCTAAATTCATGGAATGAAAGGGCACAGAATGAAGAAAGAGCAGAGGGAGAGTTTCATGAGAGTATGGTTGTGTTTTGCATCCTCGGGCTGCTTAATGGAATGAAGTTGTGAACACTCTTCAAATGGTTTTAAAATGGTTGTGATTTATATTTTCACATGGCTTGTGTATAACTCTACTTGAAAATATGAGTCTAGAATGATTCAAGTCCATTTGAATTTGATGACAGTGCCTGAATGAGAGAAGTGTGCATGCCAATCAATGACAGACTTCAGTGACCTTTGACTATCCTCCAGTAATTTTGTATTTGCAAGGAAGCAACATTAACTCTCAGGCATAACCAACAAAACAAATAGTAAAATCATGAAAAAATTTAAGAATATGGTAGAACTTTTATTCTTTCAATATATCTAGAATTACATAAATTTTTGTCTGAGCTGAATGGTGGCGAGTAGAGGAATTAAAAAGAAGTCAGAACAAAATGAAGGAAAGAGAGGACAAAAAGGAATAAAGGAAGGGAGGAAAAAGAAAGAAAGAGAAAAAGAAACAAAGAGTAGATACACAGCATTCCTTAAAATAATAAAATTAGGACATTTGCAGAATGGATATTTTATTTCACTTGTAAGCTGTGTTCTGATGGCATTTACTTAACGGCATAAAATGACTAAGGTTGGGAAGATCAGAGAGGTGAAGTCTTGACTGCTATTTTTTGGCCCTTGGGAGGCAAAGGTCATGCTCAATTCCTTTGAGTTATTTCTTGCCATTTTTCTCCTGATATATGAGCCATCTTGTTCAAGATACTTTTGGTAAGCTTCCTCTAAAAGGATTCTGAGTAACCTCCACTGGCTGTCTCTCCCCTCCCTCCTTCCCTCTGATGAAACCCCTTCTTGAAATCCTGAACGTTGCAAGCTGGAGTGCACATCTTCAACGTGGAGACTGCTAGGACATTCTTAAGTGTTTTCGGGAAGCTGAATTAAGCCCATGGGTTCTTGTAAGGACTACCTGTTAGAGCACTCCTAATTAGCTTACTGACTATTTGGAGAAAGCTCTTCTGGTTTCTCTGTAGCAGATCATTCTGGAGTGAGCTACTGGTGAAATGAATGTGTTCTTTATAATGATGAGGTCATTTTTACGCTTATTAGTCTTTAAAGAAAGCTATTTCTTATAGAACAAAATTGGATTTGAGAGAGATAGAGAGAAAGAGAGAGAGAGAGAGAATGATGACTGATAGGAAAAGAAAGGAAGCTTTTGTGTGTATGTGCCTACGTATTTTATTAAAAGTTTTAGCGACTGCTCCAAGAGCAAGGTGTCTGTGCCTTTAATCATTTTCATTTTAAAAACAGAGCCTTATATTTTCACATCTTCAGCTGTCCCAGAGGGCAGCTAGGCCAACTTTAACAACATTAATTTCTCTTTATGACAGGACTAGTGCAGCCCCAGGTCTTCAGAACTGCCTAAAATGTCTGGAAAAGTAGATAATGAAGAGGATATTAGAATTGTAAACAAGAACAATTTTGTAATAAAAACCATATATTTTCTCCATTGGACTTTGGGCTTAATACTGCGGCAGCAAAAGTGTCACCAGTCGTAATTTGTTGATGGCTACTGAGCATTAGTTACAGTCAGAGCATGCACATAAAGGGCAAGTCCTCCTGGCATCCCATTAAAGAAGATCTGGGATGGGTAATTGCAATTTAGTTGTCTTAATGTGACTCTTTCATTTGATTTTTTATTGTGCTATCTGATGAGAAGGATTTGTTTATCACAACTTCCTGGGCTGCTCAGAGACACTTTTGCTTATATGCAGAGGTATTTTGCACAAGTTTAAAAGATTTATTAATTGTGCATGTGAAAGGATCACCCTAATGAAAGTCAAGGGGGAGCCACGGCCACCTCTCTACTGCCTTCAAAAGATTTAGGAAGAATCCAGGTTGAAGCACTGAAAATAGAAGAATTCTCCTTCCTGCTCCATATTCCTCCAGCAGCCAGTGCATCCCTCTTTCTCTCTGTTCATCCCTCTTGCTGACAGGGTTTATGAGTCTGATACAACAGACTGAGAAACTGTAGATTTTTCCTCAAGAACCGGAATGCTCTTCTTTGTTTGCAAGGAATGTGAGGGCAGAGTGTAAAATGAAAGCATGACGGTCTGTTAATAGCAGAAACGGGGCTATCTTCTAGTCTTCAGGTGCACGACAGCTGAGAAAGTTCATCCCGTGCTTGACATTTTGTCTTTTCTCAGCCTTTGTTGTCCTCTTTCATACAGAAGAAATCTGAACACATAATCCTAAAAAGCAATTTCCATTAATATGGTTTTTCTTTGCATTTCAAATTTGCTTTTATTATACTCAGTGGCCTGTGTTCAATAATCTATTCCTGGAATTTAGTTTTGTGAGGGAAACAATGATACACAGAGCCTATAGAGATCCTATAGAGATCTCTTCCCATCGAAGGTAATAATGATAATATTTATATTTTCAATTAACTACAACTAAGTCTCACATTTGGATGATTTTCTGTTCAGGATTGGTCACAGTATAATAGCATATGATTCAAAAAAAGACAGTCGCTACTTCAATGAAGACTAATGAAATTTCAAATACTTTAATTTTGAAGTAAAAACAAAAGGCACATCTTGTATTATGAACTTTAAAAAAGAAAAAAATTATGATTTTTAAAAATAAGGGCAGAAACCTTTTACCTGCATCTATTAGCATCTAATTCCCTTTTCACAGCTAGGATGTGAAGGTAATCAGCTTCATTCCAGTGGTGTGATGAGAGTTAGGTATGGTCTTTCAGATGAGCTGGGGTAGTGGGATCCAATTCTGAGAGAGCTCACTGGGGCTTGATATGAACTGAAAAGCAAAAATGAGCACTCTTCTATTATTTAGGGCCCTGTCTAGAGGTTGGGGGAAAAGGAAAAAAACTTTCTTGTGTAGATTAGGCCTCAGAGAGCAGAGATAACCACCTTGCCTCTGTGTCTAATAAGATGGCAATGGGGGCAGAAATAATGAGGATTACATTGTATTTTTTCATGTAAAAGCCTGAGAAACAAAACGTTCTGAACACTGGTAGTGATTCCAGTCATTTTCAAATGAAAAGGGCTATTTGTTTCCAAATTACAGCAGCCATTGGAATGCATACGTTTATGGCTCAGAAATCCTCATTTTGTGAAGTAAAATTACCTTTCAGTAATTTAGTCACTGCAGGCTTTGTCCTGCTGACTGGTCAGAAGCTATCAGATAGCTTGCAGCTGCAGCCTGAAGCCTGACCATTTTTTTTTTTTTTTTTCCCTAGGACAGGCAGTTAGTTAGTAGAGCCATCAGTGCGGCATCTGTCATCCTGCTAGGCCCAAATTGTTTTCTATGATGGATGTCACAGTCTGTATGATCAAAATAGAAGCCCTGCTGCTTTTAATTGCAAAATCGGAGTACTTGCACATTTGTTATTATGCCGAGGTTATTACCTCACACAAAATGAATTAACAGGTGAAAATAATTGATGAGAGGAGTCTAGGGATTTTTAGCCTCTTCAAAGAGACTTTGTAATTATGGCATAATGAATGTTCTGAGACGTATCTGTGGGGGGCAGCATGAGACCACCAAAGATCTCTTCAGATTGATGATAAATTCTACTGTAATACTGCTTAAATTTACTTAGCAATTAGTTTAATAGTCCTACATGATTCATGATAACATACCGAGAATTTTTAAATAACTTTTTTCCATCAATCTATAAATTAAGCTACTTACCTCAGCCTTCTTCCCAAGGTGATGGAAAATGTTAATGAATCAGACTTTCTGAAACAAAGATGACCTAGGATAGGAGTTTGAGTTTTAGAAACGCCAGACTGAATGCGGCTGGCATCTCAAATAATTCCTCTTCTCCTTTTTAGCTCTTCTCAATAGTTTGTGAAAAGAGTCTTACCAAATTTTGTCCAAATATAGTTTCAAGAGTTTCCCAGCACATTAAGACTCTGCTTTTGTCCCGTGAAGTGTATTGTTTAAACATTTTGCAAGCTGAAGTAATTGCTCTTGGCTTTCTGACCATTCTTCCATTCAGACTTGGTCGTATTTCAAATGCATTCAGCCCCTGAGTACATCCAGAGTGATGGAGTCTAGCCATGTTTTCCCTTCTTTGTGACATCCTGAAACTGCACAGGGGATCTCTGTCTCACCATGAATTAGCTTCCGGCATGGCCTCAGAGCACAGAAAGCACTTTCTCTGTATTAACCCAGTGCAGCCAACATGCTGGGATATTGGTTTCCGTGAGTACCCGGCCAGGTAGAAAACAGTAGCTGTAAGATGGCCAACTCGGAAGTTGCAAGAATGATGAAATATTATTAAGTACTAGAAGGGACCATTTCAAGAAAAAAAAAAAACAAAACAAACAAACTATAATGGAACAAATTATAAGCATGCTTCTTTTCAATAACTGCATGTTATTCACATATTATGTAGGTTTAAATCTCAAGGTAACTCTTTAATTAGCTAGAGCTAAAAAATTGAACTAATTGTGGCCACTATTTTGAGAAGTATACATAAAGGAAATCTTGAGAACTGAGACTAAGAAAACCTTGAATTAAAAGTAAAAGAGTGACAAAAAGGAAACAGAGCTATACATTTTGAGGAAATGTAAACTGAAGAAGTCACGTGTTTAGAATATCTATATTAATTTTTTAAGTGACAAGAAGTTTTATCATGGATTCTAACTAGATTGATTGTTCTATATTTCTGAAGACATGCAGACATGCATTATTTACCATCATTTATGTTCTTTTGTCTCACACATACATACACACTTCCCAGCCCAAGAAATCATTACTTCTTTGTAAAGAATTTGTATTCTATCAAATAGTTTTTAATGACTATTTGTTGTTATTTTTCCCCTGAGTTTAAATGAAATGCATATCTGAGGCAGGCAACTCATATTGATATGATTTTTTTTCATGTTATATAACTACACTTATCACATTCTTTTAAGATTTACTGTCATAATTTTGGTGTTTAAGAGTATACAATATCAAAGGATCTCAATAACAGGAAGAAAGAATACATGGCAAAAAATATATATAATGAATGCAAGGCAAGCAGCAGATTGCCCCACATGTGAAGCGGACTGTGGTAACTCATACTGGGCCACATGTCACTTGCTGAAGCATTTTTCATAAACCTTCACACACCTGCATTTATCTTCAATATAAACCCCAAGATGAATTCTCCAAAGACATTAAGAATGGACAAATGGTTTTTAACAAAATATTCTATTTGGGAAAATCTGTTATATAGGCAGGAGAGTGTTACACAATTGGACTTCAATTGTGTCGCAAACCATGACACCACTCAGTGATATTACTTTATTATTTGGTCTGGGTTCTAATGGAGAGCAAAATGACCTAAAATTCACAGGTTAATGCTGTAAAATTTTGATACCTGTTTCATTTAGATTATATTGTATTATTGTTATGAAACACCATAAAAAACACTCAAGGGATTCTAAATTGAAAGAAAAAAAATGGCAAATGAAAAATTGAATTTTCAAAAAAAAAATTCATGTTAATGAAGGTCAATACAATTTTTTGGTATTTTGGACATTCCAAAATGCTGTTCATAAAACCAACTAAAAAGCAATAGATTACACAATTTAAATTTCATAGAAAGCTATAAAAACACAAACAGACATCTCTTATATGGAAATGAAGAATACAGGGACTTGGTGTGTTTTATGATAGCTTTATGGCTAATGACACATGCATAGAGTGCTGTATAACTGACTCTAAAGCAAATTCAACTGCTTTCTTCTTGTCTTTTCTTTTTTTTCCTGTATATAATATGTACAGAAGTACAAACGTTTAGATGGTGTCTAGTGACTACAAACAAAGAGCATTCAATACAGTGTGTATATTTACCAAAGAAATTGTGTTTCAGATGAGAAAATCTGATGTCCTTTTTAACGACTATAGAATGTGAAGTAGTCAGGATAGGGAAAAGGGTATTTGTTTTATTCATGGGTGTTTGCAAAATAATTCTTGTGTGTGTCATAGGGGAGGGTGAGCTCATAGAATCTGAATCACTGACTTACCAGACAGATCTATTTCCAGGAAGGAAGAAGTTTTTGTTGATAATCTAATGAGAATGCAAATAATTTCTTTGATGATGCTAAAATTTTCATAGTAAGTATTAGTCAGTTGCTAGTATGCTATGAATTCTGTGTAATTAAATGAAATTGGATTTTGGATCTGGCTTTGTATAGACAGCACTGGTTTCTGAGTAATACTCCATTCAAACATCTCACTCTGATGTATTGCATTAATAGATCATCAGAAGCAGTTGTCATTCCAATGATATATTAGTGTAATACATGAGAATGAGACTCACTGATGATGTATTTAGTACTCACAAGATGGCAATGTCCAAAGAAGAAATGGGCCCAGTAAGGAAGCCATTATAATTACAGAGTGAAGTCAGTCAGCATGCAGTACTTGGAAAGCTTTTTTTGGATGCCAAGTTCATGTATCAGTTCTGAAGCTACATTTAGGGCACTGCTGCTGTTGCAATGAGAAGTGCATTATTATCCTTGTTCAAAATAATTTCCACTGGTGAACTGCAAGATAACATACATACATACATACAGACAGACAATATTTTAGTGCATGTTAATGTCTATATTGGCAGAAAACATGGTATACTGTTAGTACTGGCTTCTGGAAAGACAAATCTTTCTTAAGCAGGATTTTCTGGGCTGATACTCAAATATATTATCATAATAGTAGTTTTCCAACTGATGGTTTCTGCCAAAGGGGAAGCTTTTGCTAGTAAGTGTCTACATGCCACCAAGCCATCATGGGCATGGCTTCTGGAATTAGCTAGAGAGGCAGATATTTTAAGTGAAATATTAAACTTAGGTCTCACTGTCATACATTTTCTTCTAATAGAGCTTGCAACACCTACTATAAATGTAGATGAATTAGAGACTCCCAGTGACCTCTATCTACCTCCTGCTGGGCTTTTTCTAAAAGGGTAAAAGAGAGACTTTTAAATGTTTATAACATAAGGCTAAAAAGGCTTTTTTATGCAATGGAATAACAGTTACTATTCACTTTCTTACAGCAGCTGATTGCATCATAAATAAAACAGGAGGGCTAGTCATCCCAGCTGTGGAATGGATGCATCCAGACAGCAGCCAAAAGGCTTTGGTAAGGAATAGCGAGTTTTCTCCCCAGGATCTGGGCCTCTAAAAATTGGGGGCAAAGGGTGGTGGTGCCATAAGATATGTGTGTGTGCAGTTTGGAAAGGAGGAAGTGGCAAGGTAAGCAAAGAAGGAAGTAGAGGTGATAGCTTATACATGATATTTTCCTTCTTGGAAATACACTAAGCAAAGCATTGTTTGAAAGAAGTTTCTTGATCCCCTAGCAAGGAAGACAAAGCAGTAGTGGAGGGGAAGGTTTAACCACAGAGATGGGGGGAGGCTGAAGCAGTCAGTGCTTGTTCCAATTATCCTAACTAGGCTGGTCATGCTTGGTTTTTTTACACAGCATTAAACAACCAAGTGTACAGCAGGAGACTAAATCTGGAGGGGAAAGGCGCCTTTCTTATTGTTAAGTGGGATTTCTACTTTATATTTTATTTGATTTTATAATTATGATTTCTTGAATTTGTGATACAGAAATAACTTTATGATTTATGACCAACAAATAGGAATTCTTTCAGTGGACTACTCTAACCATCTCTGTTTTGTCTAAGGGCCTTGAATATATAATGGAAAAAAAATGTACTGCTTGCTTAAATGGGCAATAAAATGATTTCGAAATACTGAATGTATCTGATCTATTTTAAGAATATTTATTGTAATGCCTATTTAAGTATGTATTCTCCAAAATGTCTACTAATTTTCCAAACTATTAACCCACCTTACTCACTTATATTTTAGACTTGTTAGCAACACTACTGAACTGTTGAATAATTATTTTATTCTATATAGGTATTCTTAACAGCTAGCAACTGAGGCTTGAGATATAGACTGGAATCCATGGCTAAATAGAAGACATCAGGTAAATTTTTAAAATATATATTTTAGGTCCATAAAATATCAAGAGTAATAAACCATGAAAGTAAACTCAAGATTACCACACTATAACTAGTTATGAACTACTTTTATATGATATAAAAATGCTTTTTTCACATTAAGTAGATGAAGTTTTATGTATTTAAATATACACAGACATTCTTATTTTTGCCTCAAACATGTTTGCATAAAACAGATTTAATTATTTGTCTAGAAATTAAAAAAGTCTTTACATTTTCAATGTACACGATTAATTCAGTAAATATTTGCTATAAACTTCCAAATTATTAAGGAATGTGCATTATCATGTTTGCACAAAGTTAAGCAAATCTAAAAGGAAAACCCTAAGGATTTTCTTTGCCTTTGGTAATAAAAATATGATTTAGACACTGCCCCAAGCTTCCTTTCCTTTCTTTCTCCCTCTTCCCTGCTCCCTCCCCTCTTCCTTTCCATTCTTATTTTCTGCCATCTTTCTTCTTTTTCTTTTTTCCTGGTGAACTTAAAAACACCTTTAAATAAGAAGAATGGATTATCAAGCAGTAGTGGAGAAAGTTTAGAGAGACAGAAAGATGCAGTGTCACCTTCATGCTGTGACAACCATAAAACAATTGTTTACCTAAAAAATTGTAATATTTCTAAAATACTACATAATTATAAGGGAATGTTAAAGATATTTCCATATGATAAAATATTTCTTCCTGTATACATGCCCTGATCATAGTGAATGAGGAACAAGGATATAAATTAATTATAAAATTAGTGGTAGAAAAGTCCACCACTGGAAAACTTCAATGTTCTGTGGAACACTTTTAATAGCAGATCAAAAAAAAAAAAAAGGGAGAATATGAGAGCACAAAAAAGAGGCTACACTATGACAGTTATGTTGAAAAGTTTGGGGATTTTGAAGCTTTTATTCTATTAGCACAAATATTAATACATTTATTTTAAGTATATTTTCAATATTTTAATGGTAATATGAAAGAGAGCTACAAAAATTTTACATACTTTAAATTGCAGTAGATTAAAAAAGGCATAACAGAGAAATAAATTTCGACCTTTTGAACTTTGTGCTCCAATGCATCCAATGTAGGACCAAATCTAAGCTTGTACCTGATATATGTCCCATTGTCTAAGAAGCAACAGGAACGAGAAAATTCGGAATTCTCATGAACGTTGCAGGTGGTAAACACTGATCAAAGTCATTCTGGATGGTTTGCGGATTTTTTTTTTTTTTTAATTTCCTTTAAAGTAACAAATGAAATACATCATACCATGTATCTCTCATATTTTTTCTAGATAAAAACTGTTTAATCACATAAACATCTGCATTACTGAAGTAAAAGATTGTATTGTTATATAAAGATGAAGTATGAGAGGTTAGTTCCCTTGCACTCATGTGAGACAAATATGAAAACCTACTTTGGCAAAACACAAAGCTCCCATTTCCATTTGATATTAATATAGCGAGTTCTTCATCAATTAAGTTCATCATCAATTAACCTCTTAGCAAAGGTTTTGCTAAAATTCCAACCAGGGCTTAGACTAACGATTTGATAGTGGTATTTCTTTGCTTAACTAGTTTTGACAATTAATTGTCTCCATGGCCATTTACTGGTTTTTTTTTTTGGAGACAGAGGCTTACTCTGTTGCCCAGGCTAGAGTACAGTGGCATCATCATAGCTCACTGCAACCTCAACCTCTTGAGCTCAAGCGATCCTCCTGCCTGTGTCCTGAGTAGCTGGGATTGCAGGTACGTGCCATGACATCCAACTAATTTTTCTATTTTTTGTAGAGATGGAATCTTGTTCTTGCTCAGACTTGTCTCGAACCATGGGCATTTACTTTTAAATCTATATTACAGGATTAACAGCTTTAACTCTGGTTTACTATTTAATATGTGGCAATTTTGAGATAATCAAACCTATGTTTTCACTTTAGTTTCCTCTCCACACTTTGTCTTCCTTTGTTTCTGAGCTCTTTTCTGTTCTCCCCAGTGTCCATCTATTTTATGTCTCTGTCTGTCTCTGTCTCTCTCAACAATTTCTAAAGTAAATGCTCTAGGCTTCCCTCTACTTTCAGCTGTATAAATGTGGCCTTTTCACTTAACAGAAATTCTCCCCATCGATTTTCTCCATTTTTATGAGCCTGTCTGATCATCCATTCCAGAAATGACTATTTTTTTTTACTTTTTACTTTCCCATTACTAGCCTTCACCTTCACAGATATAAAAATGTAATTGTGCACAAATGGAATCTGAAATTAGCAAGTGCACAATTAGCATTAAAAAATCATAAGACAACAAACAATAGGGCTTTTATGTGATTTTTGTAATTGTGCGAAACTAGTTACTCTGGCAATAATTGTTTGTGCTTCATTAACATGCAAAATGGTTTTATAGACTAACCCACACACAAAAGAAACCATTTTTGATGAGAACTGTGCTTTGTTTAATGTTAGACACCATTGTATTTGCTTTCCTAATATAACAGCTCTAATTAGTACCTAGCACTCATCCCGAGTTTTTCAGCTTGAACACCCTGAAGATGACAATCAAGTCACAATTCCATGGCACTCTTTGTCAGTACCTGTCAAAATATAGCTAAGCTTTTTGGAATTGTGATCTAAATACTGAAAAAAAATTAATAGTCCAGAAACAATATGTCCTAGGTAAATTTTAAAAATAAAATTGTGCATTAGCCCTTGCTTAAAAGCACAATGCTATTAATACCACCCCATTAAATGTGGTCCTGACAAAACTAAATGTATTATATTCTAATAATTAACATTGTTTTTATCATTTCGCCATTACCTGTTTGCTTGATTCATTTGAATTTATTTCCATGGTGAAGTAGTACAAGTGAAAGAACACAATTTTAAATCAGTTAATTTGTGCATGTACACATTTCAGAGGTGATTAGACACGCATCTTAAAAGCATGGAAATTATGTTTTTAACTGCACTGAAGAAGTGACTCCATTGGGCTAGGCTATATAAACCTAACCATCGTGAAGAGTCTTAATTTGATTCTAGCGTGAGGAAGTAGGCAGATTCCCTGCTTGGGTTTATCTCTAGTTAGAAGAGAATGTAGATTCAAAGACGTGGGAGAGGATTTCGCAGCTGTTGTTGAATCCCATGTCTTTCCCTGTATAGAAATGAACCTAACAGTCCACGGAATTATGGAGGACTAAGTTTCCTATGGCACGCTGCCATTCATGCGTCCTGACCATCAAAAATATATCAAACGTAAGACCCATTGCTTTTGAGTAAATGACACATAACATAGACCGGTTTAAAATTTTACCTCTCATTAGACTAGTAAGAATTATGCGATTACTTCTTTTTTATTTTTGTTGGTAAAATTGATTGATGATTTTTTTCCAAATTCCTGAATTGCATTAATTGCTTTGTACAGACATTCTGTGTAACTTAGGTTTTGTCTAAAAAGTTAGTGAAATTTTGCAAAATTGATTCATCAAGTTAGCAACTTTCCTCATTTAAATAGAGTTGGCCAGCAAATATCACAGATTGAGGAAAATATTTTCTAGAGTACCATCATTTCAGTTTGTTTTTCATTAAAACCCAACATAAATGGCTTACATCAATATCATGTAATACTTTAATAATTAAGAAGAAGATAAATTTAAAGTGCCTATATTATTATTCACATGATTCTGTATCATTTGGATGCTTGGATTCTGAATCACTTATGATAAAATAATTCAAAAAATTCTCATTTCCATGTGAGTTTTAAAGATATACCTATGTTCTAGAAGAATTTGAATTTGTGGTGCCTTGAGTGAGGTTTTTACATAAAAGAATTGCTGATTACCTCTTCCTCCAAAATACTCTTAAAGAACTTTTCAGTTCAGTTTATGTAAGTAAATATCAACTTCCAAGCTCTCCATGCCAATGCCTCGTACTGCAACTCTAATCATATTTTTTTCTGCCAGTTTGAACTCATCTCTAATCTCTCAATTTTTGTAATTCAACTGACACATGATAAAAACAAAATTCTGCATTTACCCCTTTAATATTTTGGACTCAAATAACTATTGAAAATTTTCTGAAGGCTTATAATTTTAATTGTAGAGAGTTTAAAATCAATAAGTAAAATGAATAATTTTGGCTTATCAGTTTCAGAGTGAAAATTAGTAAGTTAACTAGTTTTGATAGACAAGATAATTGACATGTGAATATGGATTTCATATATCAGAAAGTTAGGCGTGATCTTGAGAATCTTGCATCCACATCCCAGCCAAGATAATTACCTTTTTTTCTTGTTTTGTTTTGTTTTTGGTAAATATATAATATATGTATTTTTTTATTTCAGCATATTATGGGGGTACAGATGTTTAGGTTACGTATGTTGCCCTTGCCCCCCCCCAAGTCCGTGTTTCAAATATGTCCATCCTTTGGGTGGTGCGCATTGCACTCTTTGTGTATGTATATACCCGTCCTCTTCTCCCCCTTCCCCCCTGCCCAACATCCATATAAGAATAACATCTATTGGATAATTACCTTTTTGAATGGAGAGTTATTAAGCTTCTGTTTGAAAACATTCAGTGATTGGTGACCCATTACTTTTGTTCATAAGATCCTTTCACTTTACACTCAGAATTAGATGGAAGGCTTTTTTACAAAGATATTTTTGTGCCTTCTAACCATTTATGCTAGTTCTATCCTCTGAGACATGGATATACTCTTAAAAGTTAACTCTAAATATTTTAAAGTATCACCAACAGTATCATAAACCTACTGTCATCATGTCAAACCATTTTCATCATAAGATATAGTTTCAAGACCTCCTCCATCCTTTTTTTCTGTAAGTTTTCTAGTTTTGCTACCTCTCTTAAAATGTGGCACCCAAACCATCTCTCCCTGTCTCTCTCTGCCACCCCCGTCATCCTCTATGTACCACTCTTTCAATCATCTAATTTTAATATGCATATTATGTTCAGAGTGCAAAATGCTGAGTTCAGAGTAATGCATTGACACAGTCTTGACCCTAAAGTAGTTTATAAGTCACTAATACAAACAGACACGTAATCAACTGTGTTGCTTAATTACAACTGTGAACAGTAGTCTGCAGGAAGAATAAATAAAAAAGGAGAGAGACTTGATTTAATAGGAGTGGGAAGGAAAGCAATTGAAGAGAATCTTCCTAAGGAAAAAGTAATTGTTTGTTTTAGGACTGAATAATGTAAGGACTGAATCAAAGTAAAAATTGTAGCACGTGGAAGACTATGTCTTGGGGATTTGATATTGTAAAAGGAAAAACTGATTTTGGCCTGCTTGCTACTGTATATATTAGATAATCAATCACTATCAGGCAAGAGCCTCATCTTACCTACATGCGCTTCTTTATAGTGACCAATTTTCCACCATGACAGCACAGACTTAGATCCATTGCCATCCACAGAAATCTCAGGGAATTCACATTTAATTTGAGTACGTATCCTACAGGTTTTGAAAACCTCATTCAATGTAATTATACAATTTTACATTTACTAAAGGAAATTTATCCCAGAGTTCCATAGCCTAAGAGAATTTCAGTGAACATTTAGACCCTCATTGCACCTATGCCCTTTCTGTAATCTGATTTATTTTGTGTTGGATTTTTCAGATTTTCCAGAATCCTTAAAGGCAAAGAATAACTCTTTACAGTGTTATCAGAACATATTTTAAAACATATAGAAACATGTAGCTGCTTCTTTTAGAGTATAATATTCTTAAATCACTAATATAATATTTTCTTCTCTAATTTTGCATTCAAATTCCACCACATGGTGCCATACTCAGAGTAGTTTTTTGATGATAAGGTGGAGGAACTAGCTAACTTGGGTCCTCTGAATAAGTCACTGAAAAATATAATGACATATAAACATTCATCCATTCTTCATTCCAGGCAATATTCAGATCTCATCATCGCCTAAATCCAAGCAATGTGTGTGTGTATGTGGTTTTGCAACTGGGCAAATAATCAAAGCAGAGGAATGAATACAACCATCTGTATGGAAATTGGTAAACTGCAAATTGGTCCCCTAACTGGGATTAGGGAGAATACATGTTTTCCCCAGCTCTGCTTTCTTTCCCAGAATTTCACATACATCAACAACAATGACTTTTCCTTCCTTCAGCTAAAGATGGAGAGAGAGATGCTTTAAAGTTGTCAATGTCAGGGAGGGTTTGTTCTGCATAGTTATAAGCCTATTATTTAAAAGAACAAAATGAAGGCTCGTTTCCTACAGTGAATTTAATACTTTTCCTGCCTTGTATTATGGTGATAGTGCTGAAAAGTAAAGCCAGAAGAAAAGGATAAAGGGAAAAAATAGAAATGGATTTTTTAAACTCAAAACCAAATTATAACCCTTTCTTGTAGGATATCTGTGCTGAGATATCTACCGACCAATGTAACTTTTAAAAACACCGTTAGAGCCAATGAATACTTAATAATCTTTCCTTTTATTTCATAATTAATTACTATTTTTACATGAATCATTTTTGGATCTCCTAGAAACCTAGAATAATGAAGTAGGTTGTAATAGAAATATTGACAATAGGTTAGCCCTGATATATCATTGTTAAAACTGTATAAACTATGAACAGATAAGCCAAGAAAAACAAACAAAAGTAGATAATGTAGCCTATACGATTAAATCCTAAAGTCTATTATTCACATAAAATTGAAATTTTGAATTTGTATAGTGTTCAGGAAAGCTCTATAAATTTAATAAACTGTGTACAATTTGGGGAAGGCACAAAAATTTTTAAGATAACATATGGATAATTTGGATATTTTTGTGTATTTAAAAAATCCCTTAAACATAAGTGTAATTTTATTTATTTCTGATTATAAAATGTGAATTCTTTCAATTTAAAAGAAGGTAATAGAAGCCAGAAAAAAAGAATTCTTGTATGAATAAAAAAATTAAATTTGAGCATTTGTTCGGCTTTTTCCTCCCATAAGCATAGTCATATAAGCAGGCTGATCTGAGACAATAATGTGTTGATATCATATTATGGGATAATATATTAATACTAATTGTAATGGGTTGAATGGTGATCTCTCAAAAAAGATATGTTCAAGTCCTAAGCCCCAGTATCTGTGGACGCAGCTTATTTGGAAAAGAGTCTTTGTAGATATAATTAAGTGAAGAAACTCAAGATAAGATCATCCTGGATTAATGGGGGGGACCCTCAAATTCAATGACAAGTGTTAATATTAAAAGAGGATAAATTCAGAGACAAAGAGGAGAAGATCATCTGAAAATATGGGCAGAGATCAGAGAAATGTTTCTCCAAGCCAAGGAGCACTAAAGATTGCTGACAGCCACCAGAAAACAGGAGAGATAAATAGAACACATTCTCCTTCACAGCCTCCAGAAGAAACCAACCCTGCCAATACCTTGATTTTGGACTTCTGGCCTCTAGAACTATGAGAGAAAAAAAATTCATTTTTTCAGTCAACTTTGTGGCAATTTACTGTGGCAGTCCTAAAAATCAAAGATATTAATTTTTTATAATACTGGTCTTCAGGTATCATAGTAAGCTTTCCGTATGAAAATTAGAAATAGTTATTTCCATCTACACAAACATCATAAAAAGCAACAGACCAAATCCTTGAATGAAAACAAAACTAACAAATGAGATAATTTCACCCTCACCACAGGTTGCTTAGCATAGAAAATGGGGTAGCAAATTAAACCCCAGGAAACCTTCTCTGAAGCACCTCACTTCTGATTACCCTATTTTTAATAGACTTTTTAAGAGCAGTTTTAGCTTTGTAAGAAATTGAGCAGAAGGTGCAGAGAGTACCCACCCATACACTCTCTACCGACTACCCCTTCTCCCACCATCAACATATTGCACCATAGTGGTACATTTCTGATCCTTTTACTCTCTCCATTGTTTTGCCTTTTTCGCGATTGTCATACAGTTGGAAACATATACTACGTTGTCTTTTCAGACTGGCTTTTTTTGCTTAGTGATGGAAATTTAAGGTTTCTCTGTGCCTTTCATGGTTTGATAGTTCATTTCCTTTTAGTGCTGAATAATACTCAATTGTCTAGATGTATTCACTTACTGAAGAACATCTTGGTCACTTCCAAATTCTGGCAGTTATGAATAAAGCTACTATAAACATCTATGTGTAGGTTTTTGTGTGGTCATAAGTTTTCAATCCATTTGGATAAATACCAAGGAGGATGATTGTTGGATGGTATGGTAAGAATATGCTTAGTTTTGCAAGAAATTGTCAAACTGTCTTTAAAGTGGCTGTATCATTTCATTATTTCACATACCCAGTAGCAATGAATGAGAGTTTCTGTTGCTCCCAATCCTCCCTAGTATTTGTTGTTCATGTCTTGGATTTTGGCCATTCTAATATTAACAGATGCGTCATGGTATCTCACTGTTGTCTTAGGTTTCATTTCCCTGATGACATATGAGGTTGAAAATTATCTCATATGCTTATTTGTCATCTGTATGTGTTCTTCAGTGAGGTGTCTGTTCAGGTATTTTGCTAATTTTTTTATTAGGCTGTTCATTTTCTTATCGTTGAGTCTCAAGAGCTCTGTATATATCTTATACAATTGGTTTTTATCAGATGTGTCTTTTGTAAGTATTTTCTCCCAGTCTATGTCTCGTCATCTCATTCTCTTTACACTATCTTTCACAAAGGAGAAGTTTTAATTTAATGAAGACTGGCTTATCTATTATTCCTTTCATGGACCATGTATTTGGTTTGGTATCTAAAAAGTTATAACCATACCTTAGGTCATTTAGATTTTTTCTTATGTTATCTTCTAGAAGTTTTATATTTTCATATTTTACATTTAGGTTTATGAACCACTTTGAGTTAATTTTTGTGAAAGACATAAGGTCTGTGTCTAGATTTGTAATTTTTCCTTATAGATGTCCAGTTGTTTCAGCATTATTTTTTGAAAAGATATCTTTGCTCCATTATGTTGTCTTTGTTCTTTTTAAAAAATCAATTGATTTTACCTATGTGGGGCTATTTCTGGGCTCTCTGTTATATTCCACTAGACTATTTGTCCAGTCACCCACCAATACCACACTGTTTTGATTACTGTAGCTTTACAATAAATTTTGAAATCAAATACTGCCAGTCTTTCAATGTTGTTCTTCTACTTCAAATATTGTGCTGGTTATTTTGGGTCTTTTGCCTTTCCATATAAAATAAGTGTGTCAGTACCCACCAAATAATGTGCTGATGTTTTGACTGAAATTGTGTTAAATCTGTAGATTAAGTTGGGAAAAACTGACATCGTGACAATATTGAGTCTTCATTTCCATGAATGTGTAATATATCTCTATTTATTTAATTCTTTGTTGATTTATTTCATCAGAGTTTTAAAGTTTTCCTCATATAGGTCTTGTACATATTTTTTATTTATATCTAAGTATCTCATTCTTAGGGGTACTATGTAAATAATAATGTGTTTTTACTTTCAAATTCCACTTGTTTATTGCTGATATTTGGGAAAGCAATTGACTTTTTTGCATTAATTTTGTATTTTGCAACCTTGTTATAATTGCTATTAGTTCTAGGATTTTTTTTTCTGTTGATTTTTTTGTATTTTCTACATAAATAATCATGTCATCTATAAATGAAGTCAATTTTATTTCTTACCTTTTATTTCCTTTTCTTATCTTACTGCGTTAGTTAGGACTTCTACTACAATGTTAAAAAGCAGGGGTAAGAGAGAACATGCTTGTCTTTTTTCTTATCTTAGCAGAAAAGCTTTTTGTTTCTCACCATTAGGTATGACGTTAGCTGTAGATTCCTTGTGGAGGATCTTTATCAAGGTAAGGAAGTCCACCTTTGTTCCTCGTTCTCTGAGAGTTTTTTTTTTTTTAATCAACAATGGGTGTTGGAGGCATGATTTTTCTTTCTTAGCAGGTTGATGTGATGGATTACATTAATTGATTTTCAAATGTTTAAACAGCCTTGCGTACTTGGGATAAACCCCACTTGATTATGATGTAGAGTACTTTTTATAAATTATTGAATTTATTTGATAATATTTTTAAAGATTTTTATATCTA
>CAUYSK010071861.1:0-17089 GCA_963575035.1 Avahi laniger | reverse complement strand
AGGTGTGCCTTTATTGCAATGCTCCACTAGAAAATGAATATAGCTTTCCTCAGCTTAGTCTGCAAATATCTACTAGAAGGAACAGGAATATTTTCAAAAGATACAGTAGCCATAAAATGATTCTTTTCCATCTATTTTATCCTGACATCTTTTTTAAAGAACTAAGCCTCACTGTGCTGACTTCCCCTTGACCCATCAACTCCATTTTAAGAATGTACAATCAGGAAATGATTTTAAAAGTATATAAAAATGCATATCTAAAGGTGTTTGCTACAGATTTACTTATAAAATAGCAAAAAGGAAACAGCCTAATTTCTCCATAGATAGGAACTGGTTAAATAAATGATAATATGATATAATATTATCCAATTAGTAAAAATCATCTTTTAGAAAATTCCTTAAGCATATAGAAAAATTTTCACACTGTAACATGGGATAAAAGAAGATTGTAAAACAATATTTATAGCATAATTCTAATTATATAGAATATATAGACATGGTATGTTTTAAAAAGCATTACATTTGGGTATTGTAATCATGGGTGATGTTTATTTTCTGCTTTTATTTTTCTGTATTTTCCAAATTTTATAATAAATGTATCATTTTTGATAATCAGAAAAAAACTGTCATTTAGTAAAGAATTATGCCAATTTTCTTTCTATAATAAAAATTATTTCAGTAAAAGGTATATTGCTTTTAAAACAGATGCAAATGACATAATGATTTACTTTTTTGTAATTCTTAAACTAAATAGTAATCAATATCTCATCAGTCACCAGCAAGTGTGAGTACTGCACTATCGTGTGCTAGCTGGACCACTGTATGAAATGCAAAATTATAAGGAAATTTATTTCTTCCTTATTTAGTGACTGAATTATGTGCCAGGGCTTATTTGAATATTTTGTGGATAAATAATAGGTGTTTTCAAATACATTTTTTTCAATCAATTGAAAATAACTCTTAAAGTGTCATAACAGAAATATCATGGCCTTACACAATTAAATAACTTTTTCCAAACACCAAATTCATATGTGTATGAAAATCTGATATTTATGGTCTCTCACAGCAGGCTGCAACAAGTCTTGACTCTACAGAGTCTATGTCCGCCAATGTAAATTTCCAATGTTATATTTATGAAAAAAGGGCCATTTTATAAGAAAATTCTTCTATATTCATTTTTTACTATCACAAATAATGAAAAAGACTAAATTCATATAACTTATTAAAATGTTTATTCATATGTTACTTTTCATGTGAACTTGTATATGATGATTCAATTGACCGAGAAAACAGTACACATTGTTCCAGAACACCCAAATTAGAATTACCAAGTCCTTTAGGTAATACCACAAAGTTTAATCTATAAATATTTGCAAGGGTGGTCCAGTTAAAACTCTTCTTCAACTGAGATGGCCCCCAAGTGACGAAGATATTTGCTCATTTATTCTTTCAATATCTGGTATTAATAACAGTATTAGGGACTGGGGGAGACTGTGAGTATATAATTATATTAGTGATTGAAACAGAGTTTCTGCCCTTATGAAGTTGCTGTGTTTGTGAGGGAACCAGACAATAAACAAAGGAGAAAACCAGAATCCAATAATTGCTATTACGTTCAGTGCTATAAAAGAAACAGAGTGTGGCGAAGAGATCTATGGAGACTGCAGGCAAAGCACCCACAAAGGAAGGATGTCTAAATGAAGATCTAAAAGAGGAGAGGTAGCCAGCCCTGGGAAGAGAGAGGGAAAGAACATTCCAGGAACAGGGACAAGAGCAGGAGTCCGTAGGCAAGAAAGAGGTTAGTCGGTTAAAGGAACTGAGAGGAAGTCAGTGGCCCTGGTGTGGAGCAAGCTTCAGGGAGCTCAGTACAAAAGAGTTGGATGGGGCAGTGCCACAGTGGAGGAGGCAGGGATCCCGGAACACAGGTGGGCAAGTCAGTCATGAGCAGGATAGGAAGCAGCTGTCATCATGTCAGCAATGAAAGAGAAAGGGATGTGAGTGAAATGATTTCTCTTCTCTGACAGTTGGAAATGAGTACCTCTGCTGACAGGGAAGTGGGGATGTAGCTGAAGTTTAAGGAGATGTGGCAGAGGTTGGAATAGCCCCTCTGAAGAACAGGAAGAGAGAGAGAGAGAGAGAGAAAGAAACTTGAGCAAGAAAGAGAGCTGACTAAGGAAACAGATTGCTGGGCAGCACCTAGGTCCCAGCTGGTATGATGCTGTGAATTTATAGTTTTAATAACAGAAAATTAAGTCTTTGGCCAGCAGGTTGTAGAACTGCAAGTATGGTCAATCTTATTTATATAAAATTGTATGCATACAACTTTGGGTACATAGGCAGAGAAAGCTATCTAGAAGAAAATTCACCAACATATCAAATAGTAGTTACTTATGGGTTGTGTGATTTTTAATGTATACTTTATTCTTTATTGTTAGCATTATTTATTATGACTCATTTCATTGTTAGATTTATTTTGTATCTGCACAACATTAAAATTTATCATATCACCAATGTTGGGGGGCGGATTTAGGGAATCACATAATTCTGGGTCTGAAAGGGACCGTCATGCTCCACCTTCTTTTAAGGATGAGGAAAGTGGAGCTCAGAAAGGGAAATTCCTTTATTAAAGTCTTATACAAACTTAACTACAGAGGTGGGTATGACCCAGGTTTCCTGGTTCCTACCCAAGGGTCTTTCCTCTATGTTATGCAGGGTTCAGATGGAGTATTAAATTTTAAATAATACATAGAAGACTGTGTTTAACATGGGTGTTGAAGGTACTGTTTAGATAACGACGTATCTTATTTGATGACAATAGTTCAAAGTATTCATATATGTAGATGTATAAACATATACGTACAAATATATACATATGCACACAACTCTAAATCCAGATTGCATTATCTATATTATCTACTTTTATGGATAAAAGCAGGCTACAACTTTCCACAGATGCCACATTGGGAAATTCCATGGAGAAGTTGATCTGATGATTTCTTTACCACCATTATCCCCAATATCAGCCAGTTGTTGTCAGGGGCACAGATGAAATTTCTCAAACTGACAATTGAGATTCATAAAATACAATTACATCTCATTAGTTTTTATATTGAAATGTTAAGGGGAAATCCAGAAGCTAATTAAGAATATAAAGAAAGTGAAGAGGTTTTTAAACAAAGCAACAAATAAAATACTACCACATTCTCTTGGCTTTTATTCATTCACTAATATGCATTCTACTTGACTCATCTGATTTTTGGAAAATGTGGGAAGGGCACCCACATTAAGTGCCACTAAATGTGTATTCTGAGGAGCATTAAGCTAGCTAGATGAACTGAGAGTGCAGGGAACAGCTCGTTAGTATCTCCCCAGCACATTGGTTTTTAACCCAGGTACCCAAAGCCAGGAATGCTCCTGGTCTGAGCACGGTGGGTCTCCTTTCTGATTTCCTTCTTTGACTCCAGCCCTCCTCATTTTCATACCATGTGGTTCAGGTAGGGCTTCACCCCTTGTTTCAAGACTAGAATTCAGACCCAGGCCTCAGCCAGCTAGAGCCCCACAGTGGCCTCAGGACTGGCTGTGTGTTGGACATTGGGATCAGAGCCACTGGGACAGCATAAATCTTTAGCTGAGACCTTGGAACAAGGGAAGACATTCTTCCCACTGGACGCGGATCTCAGAGGACATAGGCTGGGGCTACCATCGCTATCTTGACAACATGAGTGAGAATCAGTTTTAAAATGGAAGCTACACAGGTGAAAACACAGCTGAGAGGGGAAAAATGATGAGGTTAAAGGTAGGAGGTTTCCAATTTTTTGAAGCTCAAAATTGCCAAATAGTTTTAAGTTCATATGATTCAACCCAATCGATTCTGATGAGTTAAACTTCTGTTGCTCTTATAAACCAATAGTTTCCCTGTTTTATGAGCACGTTTGCATCCTTCACTTTTTAAATTGCATAAAAGCAATAAAAGTCTACCTTCTTCCTCAAAGCTGAGGTGTTCTGAGATGAAACTAAAACTAATAAAAAGATGGAAGGAGAGAATGATGAGGATGACTCCATCTCAACTACACCAAAGGAAAACAGAAGAGTGTATGGGGCAGTGGGAGGGGCACTGGGGTGGGGACCTGGAGGTGGAAGGTGTGGGGGGCAGCTCCTCCCTCAACTCAGCCGAGCATAGAGTCTCTTCTTGAGAAAACATCACTCAGCAGAGCAGCCCTACAGCTAGGGAGTACGTACACTGAATGCAGTCCATACTCATGCATATACCGTCTCAGGCAGAGAGCCACAAAGCAGGCAGAAGATGGCCACGTACTTATTTCTGTCACACACACACTGCACATGAGAGTCTGGGGGACCAGAGACCCCATAGTTTGCAGGATAAAATAAACACTAGGAAGAAGAGTGAGGCACAGAGAGAACTCTGGAGTGAGCTCTGCAAAGGGCTCTCCATTGAGTATTCATCAGAGGAGTGATTATTAAATGCATGTGAGGAAGCTGCCCACAGCCATGGAGAGGACCATACAAAAGGTTACATGGAAGAGTATCTGATGCTCGCACAGGCCTGGGAATACCTGGGCCCACCAGCCAGAATGGAAAACTTGTCACTAAAGAATTTCGTAGAAGACTCAGAAGGGTCTTGCCTCCAAAGGAGGAAGTAATTAGCTCTAAACACCTCTCTGGTCCTACCCAAGAAATCTTAAAAGCAAGACCTTTAAGTCACTTAACTGATTTTCAAGTTACTTAACTGGTTGCCAGAATAAAGCACAATAATATTTATAGAAATAAAAAACCCCAGCATTAAACAAGGTAAAATTCACAATATCTGGTATACAATCGAAGATGACCAAGCATGAAAACAAAAAGGAAAATGCAACCCATGATGAGGAGAAACATCAATTGAAACTGACCCAGAAGCAACATAGAATTTGCAGACAAGGACATTAACACAGTTATAACTGTACTACAGATGTTCAAGAAGTTGACTAGAGACCTTCGAAGATATAAACAAACAAACAAACAAAAACCCAACTTGAAATTTTAAGGATGAAAACTGCAATGTCTGAAATGGAAAAGACATTGGATAGGATTAATGACAGACAGATTAGAATTGCAGAAGAAGAGATAAGTGAACTTGAAGACATAGCAGTAGACACTATCCAAAATGAAACACAGATATAATAAATAATTTAGAAAATGAACAGAGAATCAGTGATCTGTGGCAACAATTCAAAAGGCCTACTATGAAAAATTGGAGTCTGTGGGGGTGAAAGAAGCAGAAGGGAAATTGGAGAATAATGGTTGAATTTTGATGAAAACTATAAAACTTATAATTTGATGAAAATTACAAAACTATAAATCCATAGATCCAAGAAAACTAATGCATGCCCATGCACAATAAAAATGAAGGAAACCACACTAAAGTACATCATAGTTAACTTGTTTGAAACATATGATAAAGAGAAAATCTTATGTGTAGTCAGAGAGAAAAGATATGTTATATACAGAGTAACAAAGATAAGAATTACAGAAAATTTTTTTTAGAAGCAATGCAAGTAAAAAGACAGTGGAACAACATCTTTAAAGTACTGGAAACAAAAACTCTCACATCCTAGAGTTTCATACCCTGCAAAAATGTCTTTCGAAAACAAAGATGACAAAGAATTTTTAGACATAATAAAGCTAAAAATATTTACCACCAACAGACATGCACCACAAAAACTATTAAAGAAAGTCTCAAATAGAAGGGAAATGGTATCAAATGAAATGTGATATATACACAGGAATGAAGATCACTAGAAACAGTAATCACATGATTTCTTATATGTCAATTATATATCAATGAAATTTTTAAAAAACAAACTGTGTGTAGGTAAATAAAATTTGCTTAAGGAAACTTACATTGAATATCTGCTATATATTTGACATTTTCTATGCTGAGGATATCAATACCAATTAGATATATTTCTTGTCCTAGAACATCTTGCAGATCACCCACAATGATTGAGACAACAATCAAAAGTTCTAATAATTAGAAAACAAATGAGCAAAATTTAGTCAAGTTTCTCTTTATCTCTGAACTTAAATGCCTAAGCAAAAAGAGGCATTTGGGTTCTAGTATTTCTTGTATTTAATGCATAGTCAGACCCTCTTTCTTCCTCTTCTGTAACATTTTCTAGTGTTACTGAAGATTACCTTCCTTTTCTCTTTGTCCTTCAAAGTCATTCAGTTTAGTAAAAATCCTTATTCATTATTTTTCCCTAATGTGAGCAAGATTGGAAGCCACGAACTATGTCTTTCTCAAGCCTGATATCAGATCTCTATTAGTCCCTTAGTACCAACTGCAATTAGACCAGAGCCAGTGGTTTTTTTTTTTCCTCTAAAGTGAACTTTCTAAATAGGCTTCCCCCTAGGAATCTTATCAACACAGGATTTCTCACTTCATCCCAACGTGTGACCTCTTTTATGAACACTTAATGTATGAAAATCAAAATTTACAGAATTTGTAAATTGAAAGCTGATTAGCTGCATTAGCAAAGACTCTCATGAAGAGTTGCTTCAACAAAAAAAATAGATTATTTGTCAGAAAGTCCGAGTGGAAGGGATGGCAGGGAAAGGAGAGACTGTGAAACTGCTTGCTGCAAGCTGACAAAGCTGCTAATTAAAGGGCAGAGTGAGGGCAGGATGAAGCATTGCTGAAATTATAATGCCAGTCAACGCTAAAATATGAATGTATTCATGCACAACTTCGAGGGACACATATTAAGGAATGAAGGAATTAAAGTAAACTCAGCGCTCTCAATATATTAGTGACCACCTTAAAAGTGATTTTTCAAGAAGAAAATTGGTTTCAATATAACCTCTTATTTAAAAGAAGGTGGTGAGGATGACGGGGGACAGGAGCAAAGAACCCGGGATGACAAGTCAGACTCCTGGGTTTGAATGTGGCCCATTCATGTAACTTGGGTGTGACCCCAGATGAATCACGTAGCCTCTGTGTCTCTATTTCTTCATCTGTAAAATGCAGATAATAATATCTCCTCTTATGGATTACTGTAAAAACTAAGTTCAGCAACTGAATCCAATGTCCAACACTGACTAAACTCAAGATTTCTCTAAAGTTCAAACATAATTTAAAAGTATATTGAGAAAACTCACTGAAGAGGGAAGTTTTCATTTAACTCACTGAAGAGGGATGTTTTCATTTAACTCACCGAAGAGGGGTGTTTTCATTTAGAGCGTAACACAGACTAAGCATTCAATATATGACAACTACAATTATTATTGTCTCAGAAACTTCTTCTAGTCATTTTTCCTTCACTATGGAGAGTGTAAATTATATAAGTTAAGAGAAAAAACACAATAAAAATGGCTGTTGGAAAAAAAAAAATCCCAAAAAGCTCTCTCCCTTCCCTGGACCAATGAACTTGCCTTTCTACAGTCTAAACCAGGTGATGACAAATCCATGATTAAAATCATCTGTCTCTCAAGTGCAAAGCTTTTCATTTGTATGGAATCCATCTAAAATTGGACAAAAAAGAAAAAAAAAGAAGAAAAAGAAAACCTCAATCCTTTTCAAGGATGAGGGAGAGAGAGCTTTGATTGATTTCTTTGCAGTTTGAAGTCATAATTAAGTACATTGAGTTCCCTGCTACCCTGATCTTTATCATTATAATGAACTCCTTGGTAAATTTTAATGGACTATCTACAAATTAATTTTATATTGTTTTTCATCACTGGTAAATCTGATAGAGGCAGGGTATGTATCAGAGAAAGTCCCGAGGAACCTGTCATTGGGTTGTCAGAAAAGAAGTCAACTGCTTTAGTACAGCAGTTCTATTTATAATGGCAGCCTCTTTAATCTTTCGGGACTGAGGGATACAAGATTGCTTTAAATTCAAACATACTGAAAGGGAGCATATTGAGAAACCTCTCTAAAGAGGGATGCTTTCTTCCTTGCCCCAAAGGCTTGCTCCTGTGGGCTGCACTCAGACGGCACCTGAACTTGAATCCACACCTCAAATCAAGGATCCTGACATTCATTTATGAGATGAACAAGACAGCGGTTCTTGCTTCCAGGGATTTACAAGGGATAAAGGAGGTACAAATGTTGCTCTCATAAGAAGCTATAGAAGAAAAGGTGCTTTGAGAATCCAAAGGCTCTCAGGATAATGAAAGGGAATCTGAAAAATTGTTGGGGATGGAGAAGTGGCTTCCGAACAGGGCCTTGCATGGTGGGTTAGACACTGGCAGACGGACATGTGGGAGGGAATGGGGAATTCCAGTTGCAGAAGCTGGCGCGGGAAGATGCTAAATGACCAAAGACGGTTTTAGAATTTTTAGCAGTGTGCTCAGGACTGGGGACTTCTAGGGCTCAGGACTTTCAGTGTTAGAACTGGGAAAGTCCATGCCAAAGCGGGATGAATTGTCATTCTAGGATATGCAGAAGGGCTGGAATGGGTTCTGAGAGCATCTAACAGCTCGGTTTGACAAGGGCAGAGGTTCTGAGAAGTAGTGTGTGGGCAAGTCTCCTGTATCTCAAATATGTAGGATGCTTGTTAAAAACAAAGATGCCTGGGCCCTACCCCTAATTTACTAAATCATAATTTCTGGTGGCGGGGCCTAAGTGTATGTGTTTTAAACAAGTTCTCTGGGTAGTTATTAATCACGACATAGTTCGAAAACTGGCAGAAAACACAGGGTTTGTATAAGAAAAAAAGCCTAAAACATAAATCTCATATACCCACCACTTAAATATTCAACAAGCCTTCAATTGATCAGAGTATAAGGAATCAGTTCTTTTTCCTGTCATAATGTTTATTGATTATCAATTGCTGTGCAACAAATTAGCCCAAAAATTAGCCACTTAAAACAACAGACATTTACTATCTCACATAATTTTTGAAGGTCAAGAAACCAGTAGTAGTGTAGCTGAATGGGTCTAGCTGTGGAAGTTTCAGGAGATTGTAGTCAAGCTGTCAGCTAGGGCTACAGTCATCACCAGGCTTGACTGGAGCTGGCGGGCACACTTCCAAAGTCACTCAGGTGATTGCATGCAGGCCCCATTTCCTCCCTGGCTATTGCCTGCAGCCTTTAGTTTCCTGGCCTCATGGCCCTCTCTGTAGAGCAGATCAACTCAGTGCAATATGGGAGGGACTGGAAGTGAGTACCTGGAAGTCACTGGGGAGCATCTTGAAGGCTAGTATGCAATGTCATTCCCAAACTGCACCCATTGTATAGATCTGGAAACTGAGACTCAGAGAGAGATAACTTTCCCATTGTTCTATAGGTAATATGGCAGGACCATGACGGAAATCAATTTCTGTTTGATCATCAACTTGTGCAAAATCTTTTCACTACTACACTAGTCTTCTTCACAAAAAGTATTTAATAAAAATTATCATTTGAAATTATATTTACTATGATACTGATTTGTCTCATCACTAAACAATACAATTATATATTTAATACTAAATTTAACGTTAATATTAAATAAAATGAATCAATAAAATTAAATAGCATAAATTTAACTTTCAAAAAGGACAACTCTTCACAACATAGCTTCTCTTTTTCTTCCAGTGAGACATACATGATACTGTTATTTTTTTTAAAAAAATGATTGTGATATTTATAGTCCCAAGAGAAAGAAAATTGAGTATTTTGCATGAGTCATTCATATGATTCTCACTTGTGATATTTTTATGTCATAGACTTCCACCTAGGAGACTCCAAGAGAAAGACACGATTCTTTTCACGCAAAATGAAAGGTTGTAGCATGTCCTGCAATTTAGTGGATCAATTCCCTTATAGGCAATGCCATTTCTCTGGCCTGGGCTTCATTTCACTCCTAGCAGTTCAGACATTGTTAAAAAAAGAAAACTACCTACAAATGACCAGTAATTTAAAATTTCTTTTACACACACACATTTATTCTTTTTCTTACTCGCCTGATTCTCAAGGTGATTGAAGGTCTTACTGTTTTGGGAGCTGGACTAGAGTAAGCCATGCCTTTCTCTCTCCCCTCAGTTCCCAAGTGCTTTCCCCTATAAGAGAATTCACTTGCAGAAAAGGATCTGCTAGCAGTCATTGACGACACAATGTAAAATTAACCCAGCTGTTACATTTTCCAAGAAAATTTGCCATTTAAATGTTATCACTACTGAGGAATGAACAGCTTTTCTGAACAGTCCTAGAATAAGAAAGGAGCAACAGAAAGCCAAAAGCACTCCTTGGAGAATTCATATGACGTTTCTAGGTAAATCTGGAGCAGGTTTCTATAATGGATCAGTTATATAGCCCTTAGCAACAGCATGGTTTTAGTCCTCAACTACCCAGAATTACCCACCAGGAGGGTTTCATTAACTACATTCTCTTGGTAAAACTCAAAACGACCATTCTGCTTGATGCGAGAAGATCAGATAACACTAAACGATGATGCGGTTTTTTAAAAATCTCACCAAAAATTGCTGGCAGACTCTAAAAGATCATGTTTATGAAGTGATAATTAAATTTTTAAGAAGGGAGAATAGAAGAAACTGGAGTTCACATTCAGTACTTTTCATAACTCTTTATCCTTTGCTGAGTGCTTACTGAGTCAGCCTTCTCCTAGTACTTTATATGCATGCTTAAATTTCGTGATCACAATAAATCTATGAGGTAAGCATTTCTGTCACAATTTTACCGATTACATAACTTGCCCACACTTGGCAGTAGCTGAACTCAAACTTGAATGTGAGTCTGTGCAACCTCATAGGATAAAATGCTTTCTGCACATATAAAGAGTTTCTATTTTGTAGACATGTTCATATACATGGGTCACATACTATTTTATCTCCAAAACCTTAGAAGCAGACTGAACAGGTATCAATGTGTTTATTTTACAGATTAACACTCCGAAGCCCAGACACAGAAGTGGTTTGCCCAGAATCTCAATAATAAGTGGCACCGTCAGGACTCAGACCAAGGTCTTTCGGTGAACAAACTCAGGCCCCCATCTCTTTGCACCATCCTGCTTGAAAGGGATATTTGCAAACGGGGTACTATGGAAATAGCAGTGATATTTAGAATTGGTAAGGTCATGAGAGAGTATTTTATTCTTTTTGTCTGAGTTCAGAATTACAGGGTAGGATATTTCCAAAGCCAGTATGTCTATTGAATGCTTTGCAAATTTTTATAACCAATGGTCTTCGCCTCTTAAAACACATGTTTATGAAAGTGAATTCTTTACTGTACTTAATATTATTTTCTTTTTTAAAATTTTATTTATTTTTTTCAAGGTACATGTGATAATTTAATACGCTCACACAATTCGTAAAGATCCAATCAATGTACTTGAGAT
Source organism: Avahi laniger (assembly GCA_963575035.1). Classification (NCBI taxonomy): domain Eukaryota; kingdom Metazoa; phylum Chordata; class Mammalia; order Primates; family Indriidae; genus Avahi; species Avahi laniger. Next base: position 5,751 of record CAUYSK010071861.1, on the reverse strand, counting down.
ATCTATCACCTTAAATAGCTGTCTTTTCTTTTGCCAGAAACATTTGAATTATTCTCTTCTACCTGTTTTGAAATGTATAATAGATTATTGTAAACCATAGTCACCTTACTGATCTACTGAACACTAGGTCTTATTTCTTCTATTAAATTGTATATTTGTACCCATTAATCAAATCTTCTTACTATCCATTACATTTGTGTTTAGAGAAAAACAAAGATTATTTTTAAAGAAACAAGCATTTAAAGACAATATGATAAAGTATGCATATTTATTTAATGTGGCCATTGAATATTATTGGTGCTTTATTTCAATAATGGAAACAAATACATTAAAATTTTAATAAAATATTTTCTTTTCCTGAAGAAGGTTAAGATACCCTATGTCTAAATATTTAATAATTTGACAACCATTGAATTGAAGCAATGAAGAAGAGTATACTGAATTTGTAGTGAGGCCAACTAAGATTTAAATCCTGTTTCTACAATTTATAAACCATATGGCTTTGGACTTAATGCTATTTCCAAACTCACTTTCCTAATCTATAAAACAGCAGCAATCTCACAGGGGTGCCTAGGAGATGTAAAGCCCTTCACATTTTACCTGGCATGAGGCAAATGCTCTAAAAAGTTTCGTTTCCTTTCTGCATATCTGCCTGAATAATAATGAAAGTGGATCCCTGTCACAAAGCCTGGTTTAGGTTGAGAAACACCAGTCTAACTCACTAGGACAGACAAGAAAACCATGATTCTCCAAAAGCAGAGGTAAAACTTTTTTATGAAAGTTCAAACACATAGAGGAATAATCTGAGAATTTGAGATGGTCCTAGAAGGCTGGGTATAATTTCAACTGGTTAGAAAATGATGAAATAAGAAATGTCAATAAAGAATGATATTCCAAGTGAGAAAATGATTCATTCATTTATTCATATACCCATGCATTTAGGAAATATTTGGGTGCCTACAATAAAGCAGGCACAGTTCTAGGTAATGGAATTGCAGAGGTGAAGTTGACAGGCAAGGACCCCATCCTCATGCAGCATATATTCCAGTGAGGCTTGTGGTAAGATTGAAAGGCAAGAGTGAACTTAATTCATCGTACAACAGGTGAGCCCTTGAATATTTTTGGCTAGAGAAGACAAGATAGGAACTTTACAAAATCCAGAAGTGTCCAGAAGTGACACAAAGTAGCATTATAAGCATCCACCTGCTAGTTGCTGCTAAACTTATACAGAGAATTCTCTAAAACATTCAATGCTTCTCATTAAATCCTATGTAATTAAGCACAAGCTTGCTGTAATAGATTTGGGAAGAATTGTATAAATTACAATATGTCATTTTCTGAAGATTCATATTGCAGCCTCAGGATAGAAAATCTTTTGCTTTGATGAAGGAATATTATAGGAAGTTTCAATTGTTCATATATTTCAGTCCAAAATAGATTTCTCAAAATAGTGAATGTTGATATCATATCAATTCTATATGAGATTGTAAACAACGCCTTCCATCCATTTCTTCCATATCAGTCCAACTTAAAAAAAAATAGCTAAAGCCTTAGAATGGAGCCTTTTCTAGATTTGTGTTCTATAGCATGAGTTCTTTTAAGTTTGCCAATAGTTATAAACATCTATCTTTGTAAGTACAAATATTGAAAAATAGCTTCTGAAAACTTACAGCACTTACTGAGGGCTCATCCTACACTAAGTTCTGTGCTAAGCACATTTTATACCTGAAGGCCACCCAAAATATTATCTAAATATTCAGATTTATTTTTCTAACTTATCACAGTAATGCCACCAAAAATAAAGGCTTTGTGTACAAAACATCAAATTAGTGAAAGATGATAAAGGAAAGATTGGCATTCCCATGTTTCCAATAAAGGAATTGAGGCTCAGAAAGTGACTTCTTTAAGGTCACATGACTTAAAAGTCCAAGAAGAAAGATTCATCCCTGGATTTTCAAATCTAGTTCTCTTTTCACTAAATCGTATTTCATTGCATGTAATTGAACTATTTCCAAACTTCCACATCTTCCTTTTCCAATACGCATTTTAGAAAATAGGGTCCAGTTTTTAAAAATACAGTATTTTAAAAATACTAATCTTTGATCAGATTCTCTAGAGGCAGAGCCTGAGACAGAGGTTCTAGTACTCTTTATTTATTGGGGACGTGCTCTCCAGGAAATGATGGAGAGGGAAGCAGGCTAGAGCAGGAGAAGGAGCTAAGCAAGGAGATGGTTTCAGCCAGAGACTAGCTTCAGCCTGACTCTCCCAGGTACTCCACAGTGTAAGTTGTACCAGAGTTTGTTCCACCCTGAGGCAAGGGAGCTAGCATTTTGTACCCTAGTATTAGACTGTTTCTAGCTGTGGGCTACCCTTGGGGCAAGCTGTAAGCTCCAGTGTGAGGTGGCTTCCGTTCAGCCACAGGCAATTCTCCAGAGAAGGAGCTGCTATGACTTATTGGCAGTCAGCATTCACCGCAGCTGGGGGAGGGAGACAGGGGAATGCACTAGTCTGGTAAAAGGATCTGGGCAGGGACCCAACAGAGATCCCACAACTACTTTATCCTTAAAGCATACCTGAAGGTTGGCACCAGGCTGGTGAATACCAGCACCACACCTTTTCTTGTAACTGAAGCATTTGAGTTAGTAGTCTCATGCTGGCACTACCTTAGAATGAAGAGATAGATAGATAGGTAGATAGAATGTGTCTTCTAGAATTTATACCATAACTCAGAACATAAGCAGCATATGAAATTGGGCTCTGGGTAACAAATGTTATCAAATGTCAATTGCCAAAGTGTAATTTGCAAGGCACCATTTGGAGGTAGGTCATACTCCCTCCTCTCCTTCTCCATCTTTGTATCACCCCCGCCCCCAGCTCTTCTGTGAAGAGCTCTCCTGAAACTGGCAGGGAAACTTGGAACTGTTATCAAAAACATATCCAAATCACTCTTGAGTACCATAGTGAAAGACACATCCCAATTCTGCAATCAAGGACACTCATCATTTGCTGCTAATTTTAATACCAAGCACCTCTGATGATTAATGAATTCAACAATGCTAAGTTCAAAACATGGAAGTGCCTCATCCTGCTGCACAGGAGATAGTCTAAAGATTAGTATCCCCAACATCTAAATGACTGTCACCACCCTTGGAGATACCTCTTGTGTGCTAGTTTCTGAATTATTGTGAAAATATCACCATCACTCTCTCGTGAGTTTGTGATTCAGCATTGATTACCAACTGCCTGGGACCACGTTTTCTTACAAGCTATGCATTTTCTCACACTGGAGAAAAGTTAATGTCAGTGAGGTAGAGACAGCAACCATTTTCTCTCCATCCATTGCCCCCTCTTAAAGAATATGCCTCCCCAACAAGGGCTAACCTCTGTATACCACATCGTACTGCGTCTGTCCCCATATCTGGCTGTGGAACTCTGGCTGAACCAAGCCACGCGCGAGGCGAAGGCAGCCATTTTCCCTCTCTGGAGAACCTGAGCCACAGGAAGCAAAACCTGAGGGAAACAGTGTTGGACACTTGAACTGTGAGGTGAGAATCAGACTTGGGACAGATATTGTCTTCCTTAAATACAAAAAAAAAAAAACAGAGCAAGACATTTACTGTTAGAAGTCAGAGAAATGGAGCCAAGACACAGAGTAGCAAAGAGCAGATATAACAAGGGCCCAGCAAGATGATGCTAAAAATCTCCTCACTGACTTTCCGGCTCCCAGATCTCATCTCCCTCTCCTTCCCCTTCATGAAGCCTAATTGACTGCTTGCCTTTGATAACCACAACTCTTTCCAGTATATTCTTTTTCTTTTCCTAAGCCAGTTTGGATGGGTTGCTGATGCTTTTAATCAAATAATCCCTGATAATGTTAAAGGATTAGAATAGATTTCTTAAAATATGCATATATATATATATATGCTCAGACAAAGCAAGGTGGAGAATGCAGCAACTATTTGAAGAATATCTGTTGTGTATCTTTGTCAGATACTGGGAACTCTTTCCCCAACATCTATTCTCTCCCTCTTCCTTAACATGTTTTGTTGGAAACCACAGCTAAAAACTGTATTTTCCTGCTTCTTTTACAGATAGGGACAGCCAGGTGACACAATTATAGCCAGTGTGTGTTTCACAGTGGTCCCAGAGTCTCCCAGTGGGACTAAGGTCCGGTTGTCAGCAGTGCTAACATTTTACATAATGTGCTCACTATGCTTTACTTCCATTCCCTGTCTCATTTCTCCACTCTCCCCACCAGCGTTTCCTGGGATTACCTCCCAACTAAACTACCTTAATCCTTATCTCAGAGTCTGCTTTTGGGGAATCCAAACTAAAACAGGAGTTCACTTTCACGAGGCCACCCTTGACCCATGCAGAATGAGAGTGGAAAGATCACTGCTTCACCCTCTGTCCCCATGGTGGGGAGTTCTGAGAGGCACTGCCTGTGGCTGCTCAGGGCACCCTGTGAGTTTGAGCAAATCTCCACAGGGACAACCAACTCTGTCATGTTGTTCCCCCCCAATGCTTTTGTCTCCTTCTCCATTTCACATCTCTGGTCCCTCATTCCTATTCCCTGGGGCCACTTCCTAAAATAATATCAATAAATTTTCCTTGTACATGCCTTTGACTTAGGTTTTACTTTCAAGGGAATCCAAGATAAGATGATGCATAACTGGGACACTTGGCCATCTCTAAAATTCCATTTTGGAAGGAGGAAGGAAGGATGATATACATGGAATTGCACATTCCCAGGTCTTGTTCTTACGGCCCATGCCACAGTTGTGATAAAGCTATATCACTGTTGCTCTCTTTAGTCTGATTACTACTCATTCCTCTTAAATGTGCGTTTGTATGGTAACAGTACTGCTCAGTGGCCACCGTTCCAATATTACCATACTGCCTTGCCAATCATAGAATAAATGTCTAAACATGATATTTTGCTAAGCAAACGTTGATGAAGCTGTTTAATTTCCCTTTATCACATAATATTGCACAATTTTGTGGCTTTTGCCTGCTTCCCAATGAAATGCATATCATCATCAAAAAAGAATTACTATTATTATGGAATATACTTGTGCTAACAAATTAATACAAACTTTGACAATTGTCATCTTGTTTCATATTACAGACAAAAAGAAAAGTTTATTAGCTTGTTTTATATTTTTATTTCAATGTTTAAAATTAATGTATAAGCATATAAAATTCATAAATATATAGAAATACATAAAGTACATGAAAAACATTAACTAAGAAACTGAAGTTTAGAAAATTCAGGGTCTAGTAAATTTCTAGAAGTTGGCTTCAGAAACTCACTGCCACCAACACTGTGTGATATGTTGAACAATTCATATAAAAATGGATGTTTTAAAGAGCAGAGTCACTTTGCAAGGAACATTTTCTACCACATGATAGTCCCTAAGTAAGCCATTTGCTGAAGTTTAGCGCACTATCCTTGTAAACCAAATGGATAGGGCAATTCTCTCTACTTCCCTTGTCCAATATGGTAACCACTAGCTATGCAAACTTAAATTAATGAAAAGTCAATAAAATTTAAAATTCAATTCCTCAGTCACACTAACCCCATTTCAAGTACAGTATAGTCACATGTGGTGAGTAACTACTGTATTGGACAATTAAGATATAGAGCATGCTATTATTGCAGAATGTTCTTTCGGACAGCCCTATGCTATAAATAAATATTCAGAGTCATCTTCCATTAGGATTCATTTATTCATTGATTCTTTAATCCAC
>CAUYSK010071859.1:0-25562 GCA_963575035.1 Avahi laniger | reverse complement strand
GAAATTAATTGGACAACTAAAAATATATAGAAAAAATTAGCCGGGCATGGTGGCGCATGCCTGTAGTCCCAGCTACTCGGAAGCTGAGGCAGGAGGATTGCTTGAGCCCAGGAGTGTGAGGTTGCTGTGAGCTAGGCTGACGCCACGGCACTCACTCTAGCCCTGGCAAAAGAGTGAGACTCTGTCTCAAAAAAACAAACAAACAAACAAAAAAACCTATATGATCATCTCAATAGATGCAGAAAAAGCATTTGATAAAATCCAGCATCCCTTCATGATAAAAACCCTCAAAAAAACTCAGCACAGAAAGAACATAGCTCAAACTAATAAAAGCCATATATGACAACCCCACAGCAATATCATACCGACTGTGGAAAAGTTGAAAACATTCCCCCCAAGAACTGGAAGAAAACAAGGATGTCCACTTTTACCACTTGTATTCAACATAGTGCTGAAGTCCTAGCCAGAGCAATCAGGCAAGAAAAAGAAAGAAAGGGCATCAAAATTAAAAAGAGGAAGTCAAATAATCTGATTGCTGATGATATGATCTTATACCTAAAAAACCCTAAGAACTCCTCCAAAAGACGCCACATTTGATAAATGAATTCAGCAAAATCTCAAGTTATAAAATCAATATACAAAAATCAATAGCATTTTTATATACTATTAATATATACTACTAATGATAATCAAGCTGAGAACCAAATCAAGTACTCAATCCCATTTAAAATTTCTGCAAAAAAAAAAAAAAAACCCAAAAAAACACTTAGAAATATATTTAACAAAGGATCTTGTAGGATCAAAGATCTCTACAAGGAGAAATACAACTCACTGATAAAAGAAATCATAGATGACAAACAAATGGAAAAACATCCCATGCTCAAGGATCAGAAGAACCAATTTTGTTAAAATGTCCATACTGCCCAAAGCAATCTACAGATTCAATGCAATTCTTATCAAAATACCAATGTCATTTTTTATAAAATAAGAAAAAAAATTCATATGGTACCAAAATAGAGCACGAATAGCCAAAGCAATCCTACAGAAAAAGAACAAAACTAGAGGCATCACATTACCTGAGTTCAAATTATACTGTAAGGCTATAGTAACCAAAACTTCATGGTACTGGCATAAAAGTAGACACATAGATGAATGGAACAGAATAGAGAACCTAGAAATAAAACTATATGCCTACAACCAACTGATCTTTGACAAAGCAAACAAAAATATACACTGGGGAAAGGACACATTATTCAATAAATGGTGCTGGGGAAACTGTATAGCCATACGCAAATGGATGAAACTAGATCTCTATATCTCACCATATACAAAAATTAACTCAAGATAGATTAAAGACTTAAATGTAAGACCTGAAACAATAAAAATCCTAGAAGAGAACCTAGGAAAACTTTTCTGGACATTGGCCTAGGCAAAGAATTTATGACTAAGACCCCAAGAGCAAATGCAATAAAAACAAAAATAGATAAATGGGACTTACTTAAACTAAAAAAATTCTGCATAGCAAAAGAAATAATCAAAAGAATAGACAACATACAGAATGGGAGAAAACGTTCACAAACTATGTATCTGACAAAGGACTAATATCCAGAATTTACAGGGAACTCAAACAGCTCAGTAAGAAAAAAACAAACAACCTCATTAAAAAGTGGGAAATGACATGAACAGGCATTTTTTTTAAAAAAGATATGAAAATGGCCAATAAACATGAAAGTATGCTCTACATCATTAATTAGCAGAAAAATGAAAATTAAAACCACAATGAGATGCCATTTTACTTCAATTAGAATGACCATTATTAAAAAGTCAAAAAACAATAGATGTTGGCTCAGATGCAGTGAAAAAGAAACACTTATACACTATTAGTGGAAATGTTAATTAGTACAACCTCTATGGAGATCAGTATGGAGATTTCTCAAAGAACTAAGGGTAGAACTCCCACTTGATCCTGCAATCCCACTACTGCGTATCTACCCAATGGAAAAGAAATTGTTATATCAAAAAGGTGCCTGTACTCATATGTTTATTGCAGTACAATTCACAATTGCAAAGATATAAAATCAATCTAAGCATCCATCAATGGATGAGTGGATACAGAAAATGTAATACACACACACACACACACACACACAATGAGTACTACTCAGCCATAAGAAAGCATGAAATAATGCCTTTTGCAGCAAATTGGATGGAACTGGATGCCATTATCCTAAGTGAAGTGACTCAGAAACAGAAAAACAAATGCTGCATGTCCTCACTTACAAGTGGGAGCTAAACTATGGCTACACAAGGACACACAGAGTGGTATAATGAACACTGGAGACTCAAAAGGGGGAAAGGTCAGGGATGAAAAATTACCTATGGGGTATAATATACACTACTTGGGTGATGGTTACATTAAAAGCCCAAACTTAACCACTATACAATATATACATGTAACGGAATTCAACTTGAATCTGTTAAAATTCAACTTAAATCTATTAAAATAAAAAAAGAAAGAAAAGAAAATATCTAAGGGTGAAAGAATGGCTCATTGTTGCCAGCCTTCGGAAGTTTTGGTAAGATCAGTTTAATTCACTCTGGAAATAAGCCAAATATTGCTACAAAACAATCTTTTTAAAATGCATTTCTCATTAACTTTATTCATGAGGGAAGAAACAAGCTCAGCTCTTGAGCAAGAATATTGTAGCCTAGTCTCAAATGATCTCCTAGTCATTTTGGCCTCAAAGGACATATTGTATTATTTAACTTCTCTCAGACAGCTGAGTTGTAACCCAGTGTCCCCAAAGTGGCAGTATACACTTTTCTGTTCATGTCATATAACACACAATAAAATTGGTGGCACCTCTTTCCCAACTCAATGTATGTGTACGTGTGTATTTTTTGTGCTGGCAAATGTAGCTGCTTTAGTTGTGGTATTTAAAGCTGGAAATAACACTGGGGGAAATATCTGATAAATACTGCATGTAATATGAAACTTTTTGTGTGATACTCCAAAATAGCAGTTTATGCTGAACCCAAAACCTCTTTTGCTTCCCTTTAACTTCAGTTTAGAATTCTTCTTTCAAATGGCAACACTTTGTTTCGTTTCCTCCTCCATTGACCCTCCAACTGGTAAGGCTTTTCCGTTGGTCTTTCTGGTTAAAGGATTTTAGACTATTAAACTTTGAAGTCCTTTGGCTTCATAGTATGTGGAGTGTTAGTTACCCTGAGGAATACACTGAAAAAAATAATACAGTTGTTCAAGAATTGGCACAATTTGGGAACAAACTGGTATATTTTGTCCCCAATGAGACAAATTGAGAGCATCTGAAGGGCAATCAGTTAGGAACGGGGGACTTTAACGTGGATAATCCAGGAACTCCAATCATGTCAGTCTCAAGCTAACCTCTTTTGGAGATTATTGACAAAATAAATGTTAACCTGTTGAGTTTCTTTCCTCCCAGCTTACTTTTCTAAACATTGGCCTTGTAGCTCTTCTTTTTTTGCCTCAGAACATTAATAAGTCATCCAAGATGGTGAGAAACAGATTCTCAGCTATGAGCTCTAAAGAGCTGGAAGGAATTTCCTGCTTCCCCCGACCACCCACCACCCATCACCGGGCTTGCACACAACTGGCATTCAACGGGTCAAACTGTGACTTGGAGGTAAGGAGGGGCATCGGGGTTGGCAGGCTTAAACCGATAAAATGGTGCTGCTGAGTTCTCTTGGGGACAGACACCTAGGAATAGGAGTGTTCTAGTCTTAAGAACCCTTAAAATACCAGAGATGCAAGCCTGGCACGGTGGCATGCACTGGTAGTCCCAGTGACTCCGGAGGCTGAGGTGGGAGGATTGCTTGAGCCCAGGAGTGCGAGACCAGGATGAGCAATAGAGTGAGACCCCTTTCTAAAAAGGAAAAGGGAAAAAAAACAAAAAAAAAAAAAACTGGCTGGGCATGGTGGTGCGCATCTGTAGTCCCAGCTACTCTGGAGGCTGAGGCGGGAGATTGTGAGCCCAGAAGTTCGAGGCTTCAGTGAGCTATGGTCACGCCACTGCACTTTAGACTGGGTGACAGAGTGAGACCGTCTCTGGGAGAAAACAGACAGACAAAAAACCACAGATACAAAACAGAAAACTAAAGCTCCATCCTGGGCTTGGCCTGCTGTTGTTGACTTCACCCACCACGTTGCAAGCCCCGCACGTACAGGCATTTACGGAATACTCTTTCGTCACTGGGCCTTTGCACATGTGTCACCTAGGACACATGTGCCCCGTCTGCACCTGTCAGAGTTCTATTCGTCCATTAGGTTTTAACAAAAATTTCAACTTTTCAAGAGGCTTTCTAGATCACCTTGATCTAAACTGAATTCCTCCTCTTATATTCTCTCAGAGTCCCCTACACTCTCCCTCGCCAGCACTTACTACAGTTTGTAACGGGTACACATTGCGTGTCACTTATGGTATTTATGGTGGTTTCTTGCTGGCTCGTGACCTCCAGGAGTGCGGGAACAACTCTATTTTCTGCAAGACTATATCCTCAGCACTTACGATGGTGCCTGGCACACGGCAAGGGCTCAGTATAGTTCTTCTTTGGGGGGGTGGGGCAGATGTTCTTTTCTTTAAAATGAGTAGTTTGATCTTGGGACTCATGTATAAACTTCATTTAAGGGTATTAGAGGTTGAAATATAAAATTTAACACAAAACTCACAATAAGAAATGAAAGTTAACTTTTCCTAGTGATATAAATTTATAGTGGAACTAAAGAGAGAACTTATGTGAGTTAAAAAAAAACCCATCAATTTGACATCTGGTCATAATATTTAAATAGTTTGAAGAATAGGTATTCAAATCTATTTTTATGAAATTTATTTCCAAATTGAAGTGGCAGTGTATACAAAGATAACAGAGCTTGTGATAATTTACAGAAATGTTTTCTACAACATGCACATTATGAAGTGTTTCAAACATATACATATTAGGTTTCATGCTGAATAAATAATCCCCCCAAATTAGTTTTTATTTGTACATAAAAATATAATATTGCACTCTTAACAAGACCAGTTATTTTGCATATTTTCTCTTTAGATAAATGATGAAATTCGGCCTTAAAAAAAGACTGAGTAGCAACCCTATTCTAATAGGGAACTAATTTAAAGTTCTCAGTAAAAAAATGAAAGCTAGACAATAGCTGCATTTTTTTCTTAAACAAAGCAAATCACTTCAACGTGAATAGGAATAATCTCATCTCTGCACCTATACGGACCTCGGAATTAACACCTTGCCTGAGCAAACCATGATCTAAATGCAGCCTGTTAAGTGTCCTTACAGTTGTATGCAGTTTAAGGTTAAAAGCATATGTGGCCACTTGCTTTCTCTTGTATCTGTCCTGACAGCAGAGACTTTGGAATTGTATTTTATATAGCATTTTAAGCAGAATGTTTTAGAAAGTCTGGAAGTTACAAAAGCAGTTCTGTAAACATCATATGAATTAAATTTCCATAATAAATGCGTAAGTTATTCTTAGGTAGGGATATATATTTTTATCCCATGGTAACATATTACTGAGCTTATTTTACAGTGTTTTCAAAGCCAATAAAGCAGCACCCCAAGTAAAAATATAGCCGTAATATCACAGTAGAGACAGACTATTCCAAGATTTTTAGGAATTCTGTCTTTATGGTGTGTAAGCTTGCTGTGGAGTATATTTAGATTTTACTACTGTTCCTAGAATTCTCAGGTGGTATAGGTTAGTAGAAACAGAATGAAAATGGTTTCCTAAAAGAATTATTCTGCATCCTGTTTAAAACAAAGTAAGCTGTGTCCTTTTCTTTTATAATTCTGTTTTGGGGAAGACAATTCTTCCTGCAGATTAGATTAAATGCCTTACCTCGGCTGTATTATTAATACCTGTGCAAACTTTTTGCATAGCGGAGGCTTTCTATTGCAAATTGGTAAGTATTCAATGCTCTGTATGGCAGATTTTGAAAGCTTTATCATTGTGTTTAAACCTTAGTGACTCAACTAAGGACATTCAATATCTAGTGTTACAGATTTTAAGTAAAATTTTATGAAGAAACAGAATGTGTCTGAAATCAAAGATACCTGTACTCTTGTTTGTGGTTGTCAAAAACTTCTGTTTCTCCTTTGAGCTAAGAAGGCAACTGGCAAAAACTGCGTAACATTGAGATTCATTAGTAGTTTCATTTTAGTATCCAGATACTCCATAAAATGTTGGGTGCTGAGGCGCCAACTGAATTATTTGCTTCTCAAAGAAAAGCAATTATCAAGTTCTGAAAATTCTTGTCTTTTTTTCTTTCATTTTTTGGGGTGTGTGTATGTGGGGGGGTATCTCAAGGCAGAACAATTTTAAAATATAAATTTTAGAGTATTTTATGTAAACAATTAGCAAACCAATTTAAATTTTACTGGCTGTTTTGGAATAGTAGAAAAAAGGGAGGCCTTAATCTTTTTGTGGGAATACCTCTGTGGGGAAAAACTTGAAGAGTATCATTTTAATTTACCATGCAAGACTCATAATTTGTTGGTTAGTGCATACAGACACAATCTTACAGATTATCACAAAATTAGTATAGAACTTTCTTCTCAGGACCTTGTGAAGCTTTAGAATTTTGTGCAGATGAATAGATTTTATCATTATTCAGATGTTTTGTTTAGTCATCCATTTCTTCAGGTTCAACCTCTCAGAACTGGTGAAGTCAACAAATCTAGTTTGGAGCTAAAGTGCTTTGGAGAATGCAAATTTCTCTCACATTCATCCGGCTGCATAGCTACTAAGGAAGGAGTAGAACATTGGCTGTTTCAAGCGCTGCTGGTCCTTCCGACACCAGGCAATCACGGTCCCATCACTGTTTGCCGTGTACAAATGGTGGCCATCACAAGAAAATGTAAGGCTGTAAAAAAAAATCCCGTTTGTACATTATATTTCTTAAAATTGTATTAGCATATTGGTCATCATGTAGACGTTAATGTAAAGAGGTTAAGATATCTTCACTGGAGCAGAGCCGTGAACTAAATGACTGCCTACAACTCACTGGTTTCCACTGTAATTCTAATACAGTCACTCTGCTGACAAGTTTGTGATGCTCATTCTAACCAGGTGGCATAGAATAAAATCAGGATCAAAGAGCTCAGTGCACCTGTTCCTTCTTTATGTCTCTTGTTTTTCCTTCTTGTTTATGCTTTATTATCAAAACAAAAAATACTTGGGTGTAGGAAACTTTAAAAAAATATAACAGTACTATATTTCCTCCTTCTAGAAATAAATGATAATTATTTAATGGATATATTTTATTTCCCTGAAAGAAAAAAGGGCAAAAAAATATAACATTAATAAATAATAACTTTAGGTTCCTTAAACTTTAAATTTAGTACATTGAAAATAAATTTATTTTAATAAAGCAGAATTTGAATCACTTTTCTTCCAATTGAGGTTTTCAAGTCAAATTTGTTAACTGAGCAAATAAACTGGTTGTTTATCCATTGTGTCAAGCACACTCCTGCTTCTATCAATCACCATTATGGTCTTTCCAAATGAGGAAGGAAAAAATATCTATAATTCTAGAGGCCTTCCCTGGACACACTGCCAGCATGTCTTTCCATTAGACTCTGAGTTACTGACTCAGATTTTAAGTTCCATGAAGATAAGGAATGTGTAGTTCCTCTTGCTGCTGGGTCACGGACAAAACAGTCAGCTTTTCAAGATGACTTTGATCACACGTTTCTTTAGTTCTGTGTGCGTTAATATCACTCTAAGAAAAATGCAATCACAAATTACATTATGAAGAATAAGGAGGGGGAAGATCTTACCTTATGATAGGTTTATTTGATTTGGGAAATGTAATTTCTCTCACAGGCTTTAAGTCCCATGTACTCCATAACCTAGAGGGGAAAAAAGTTATAATCTAATGATGCAAACTAAAATTACTCTCATTAAAAAACCCTACATATTTGTTTCTTTCTGATAAGTCATTAGGAAGGAAATACAATAAACAACGAATAGTAGTTACCTCTGGAAATTTGCAAGAATAAGGGAACTTTTAGCTTTATGTACTTTCATATTGTTAATCTTTTATAGTTAACATAAAACTTCAAATGCACTGAAGCTATTTTTATTATTTAGAAATAAAACAGGAAGAACCTTTATCCAAAGATGTTTTAAAATCTCTAAATATTAAATATTAATATGCCTAGATGTCAAAAACTAATTTCTGAAACTGCTGTGTCCTTATGAATGAAAGCAAACAAAGAGAATCCAAATTCCTCTTACCTTACAATTCCATTTTCTAATCCTCCGGCAATTACATTGATAGATATTCCCTCAGGCTGGTTAGAGAAAGCAACTGAACAAATGATCTCCCTACAGTGGACATGTCCAACGAGGTCCCCGTTCACTGTCCAGAGTCTGAGGTCACTGCCTCCACCAGCTAAAACAGCCAAATCATCCTGCAGGTTACCAGAACGTGGGCATCTCAGAGCCCACCCACACTGGGCCCCAAAAGTGCATCCCTGAGGGCCGAGCTTGTCTGCTTAGAGATGAAGTTTATAAGCAATCCATGACTAAAGACTATTAATGAAATTACTACATTATGAGTTGTACAGAGCTTTACATATTAATCTAGAGACAATGATCAGTGAAAAAATAAAAAAGCAATCTACAATATAGAGAAACAAGGTAAATTAATCATAAATCTTTGTGTAATTGCAATATTTCAGCACGTAAATTACCAAATCTGAATTATGTTTTTGAAAATACCTAGAAAGCCAAACAATCTCCAAAAAGAGAATAAAATATTCTGTGAAACCATCTATAAGAGACAAATGTGACTTTTTAAGAGAAAAAAAAAGTTGTAGTAAAAATTATCTGAGTTAAAAACTCATTCTTAAAAGAAGAAGAAAATTTATTCTTTAGAACATCTAAAACTGAATCTTATACATCAATGCCTTATCAAATCAATTTTTTATTTTCAAAGACTGCAGAGTAACCAAACTTTTCTTTAGTGTTCTGGGGGGTGGGGGAGGCAATAATTGCTTGCCATGCTTTGTAAACTGGAGCTGGTGGTTTGGGGTCTCATGATGATGCATTCAGCCTTCTCTGAGGAAATATTTTCACACTGATCAAGAAAGAGGTTAGCAAGGAGGTGAAAGATTTCTACAAGGAGAACGATGAAACACTGAGGAAAGAAACTGCAGAGAACACAAATAAAACGGAGAAACATGCTCATGGATTGGCAGAATCAACAATGTTAAAATGTCCATACTACCCAAAATGATCTACAGATTCAATGCAATCCCCATCAAAATACCAATGTCATACTTCACAGATCTAGAAAAAATAATTCTACACTTTGTTTGGAACCAGAAAAGAATCCTAACAGCCAAAGCAATCTTAAACAAAAAGAGCAAATCTGGAGGCATCACATTATCAGACTTCAAACTATACTACAAGGCTATAGTAACCAAAACAATGTGGTATTGGCACAAAAATAGAGAACCCAGATATAAAACCACCTCCCTATAGCCAAATGATCTTTGACAAAGCAGACAACAACACACACCGGGGAAAAGAGTCCCTATTCAATAAATGATGCTGGGAAAATTGCATAGCCACATGCAGAAGAATGAAATAGGACCCCTATCTCTCACCACTCACAAAATTAATTCAAGATGGACAAAAGACTTACATGTAAGGCATGAAACCATAAGAATTCCAGAAGAAAATGTAGGAAAAACTCTTCTAGATATCAGCCTAGCCAAAGAATTTACTAAGAAGACCCCAGTGGCAATCACGGCAACAACAAAAATAAATAAATGGGACTTGATTAAACTAAAAAGCTTCTGCACAGCTAAGGAAACAATCAATAGAGCAAATAGACAACCTATAGAATGGGAGAAAATAGTCACAAACTATACATCCGATAAAGGGATAATAACCAGAATCTACAAAGAACTTAAGCAAATCAGCAAAAATAAACCTCCCAAACAACCCCATTAAAAAGTGGGCAAATGACATGAACAGAAGCTTCTTAAAAGAAGATAGACAAATTGCCAGTAAACATATTTAAAAAAAATGCTCAACGTCACTAATCATCAGGGAAATGAAAATTAAAACCACAATGAGATATCACCTTACCCCTGTTAGAATGGCTTTTATTAGTAAGTCCAAAAACAACAGATGCTGGCGTGGATGAGGAGAGAAAGGAATGCTTATATACTGTTGGTGGGACTGAAAATTAGTACAACCTCCTTGGAAAACAGGATGGAGATTTCTCAAAGAACTAAAAGTTGACCTACCATTAGATCCAGCAATCCCACCACTGTGTATCTACCCCAAGGAAAAGAAGTCTTTCTATCAAAAAGACACCTGCACTCAAATGCTTATTGCAGCAAAATTCAACAATTGCAAAAATGTGGAATCAACCCAAGTGCCCATCAATACATGAGTGGATTAATAAAATGTGGTATACGTATACCATGGTGTACTACTCAGCCATTAAAAAAAACGGTGAACTAATACATCTTGTATTAACCTGGATGGAACTGGAGACCATTCTCCTAAGTAAAGTATCTCAAGAATGGAAAACCAAACACCACATGTACTCATTATTAAATTGGAACTAACGAATGATCACACATGTGCACAGAGGAGAGTAAAAC
This sequence comes from Avahi laniger, assembly GCA_963575035.1. Lineage (NCBI taxonomy): Eukaryota > Metazoa > Chordata > Mammalia > Primates > Indriidae > Avahi > Avahi laniger. Next base: position 14,888 of record CAUYSK010071859.1, on the reverse strand, counting down.
TCAGTGGAAATCAAGCAGGGGGTTAAGAGTGGAGAGTGAGGGGCGAAAGCCTACCTAACAGGTACAGTGAACACTACTTGGGTGATGGGCACACTTATAGCCATGACTGAAGCATAACAAAATTGATCCACGTGACCAAAAACGTTTGTACCTCCTTAATATTTTGAAATTAAAAAAAAAAAGAGGTTAGGAGGCATGATAAAACTTGGATGACATAGTCTCACTATACTTAACCTTATCTTTTCATCAGGACTAACATAAAAGTAGTGAATTTATTTCTCTACCTTATTAAGAATGAAAATATTTTATATTTTATAGCAAAGAAACAAATATTAGAAATGCTTCTTTATTTAAAGATATGTTAAAGATCATCAAACACCACAGACAAAAATGCCCAGTATGTTGCAGCATTATTCATAATAACCAAAAGGTGGAACAACCCAAATGTCCATCAACAGATGAATGGATAAACAAAATAAAGTGAGAGAGAGAGAGAGAGAGAGAGAGAGTGTGTGTGTGTGTGTGTGTGTGTGTGTGTGTGTGTGTGTGTATGTGCATATAATGCAATATTATTCAATCATAAAAAGCAGTATATGCTACAACATGGATGAACTCTGAAAACATGCTAAATAAAATAAGCCAGGTATACAGAAGGACAAGTACTGTATGATACTATATAATTCTACTTAACTATAATAGGGAAATTCATAGAGACAGAAAGTAGAATAAAGGTTACCAGGGGCTGAGAGGTGGGAGAGGAGGAATGGGGAATTATTGCTTAATGGTTACAGAGGTTCTGTTTGGAGTGATGGCAAAGATTTTGAAATAGTAGCAATGGTTGCACAACACTGTTATGTAATTAATGCCACTGAATCAAATACTTAAAAAATGGCTGTAATGGCAACTTTTATGTTAAATATACTTTGCCACCCCTCGCCCACACAAATGCCCAGTGTTAATTACTAAGAATTCCCATTGTAGAACATTGATTAGCATCAAGATGCTGGAGATTCTTTATGTTAAAGAAATAAAATTGTAGATGATAAAATAATTTTTTCCATGAGTAGGCTACATTTCACCCTTTCTTTTTAATTTAATATCTGCTAAAAGATTTTTTAAAAAAGATAAAGCAAACAGAGATGAGTACTAGTAAGGTTAGAGGGTTATTAAAGTCACTGGATACATATCCATAAAAGATACTGATGTACAGGCTTAATCCTGCAGAACAGAACATCTAAACATGGGCCTGGACTCTTTGAAGCATGATTTGGAACTTAGCAGCCAAAGCATTATCCTAATAGCTTACCTAGCATCTTGGGCTACCATAAAACCAAATAACTACTCATCTGCCTAAGACCATAAATATCAAAATTCAAGACTGTTACCCAATACTAGATTGCTTTCATGTATAATTTAACACATCAACTGAAAGTCATAAACTCAGGCATTTCTGAAAAACATCTCTATTCTTCCTATATATTGTCATGGATATTAAAATAAATTGGAGAATCCCATCCTGAATCTTAGAATTTTATTTTAACTTTATCATGTCACCGGCAACAGAGGACCAGGCTATGGATATCTCAGCCTAGTTCAAAGGCATATATTTTGATCCAGTGGTAGGATGGTTTAAAAAAAACCACCCAGAAATCATCTATTACATTTTCATAGTGTAACAAAGTTCACATCTTATCACTATAAAAACCATATTCCACAATAAGAACTGAGGAATTATAATTATAATCAAGAGGAATGAGTTTGCCAATCTAACTTTTTAGAAGATTTCATACACACATGCATACTACACATACAGTTATCCCTCGGTATCCAAAGGGGATTCGTTCAAGGACCCCTGAGGATACCAAAATCCAAGGATGCTCAAGTCCTTTGTTATATAAAATGCCATGGTGCTAGCATATACCTACACATACCATCTCTAGATTACTTATAGTACCTAATACAATATAAATGCTATGTAAGTAGTAACACTATTGTTTAGGGAATAATGACAAGAAAAAAGCTCTGTTTTACATGCTCAGTACAGACATGACCATCTGTTTTTTTTCCAAAATCTTTTCAATCCACAGATATGGAACCCACACAATCAAAGTGCCAACTGTATATATGCATATACATATATGTTTATTTATTTTTAATTTTGATTTAAACATTACTTGGATGGCACCCACTAAAGAGTCAAGATTTTTGGTAGGCTAAATCTGTTAATTTTCTTCCTTTATTGGCCTATAAGAAAATAGGATGAACTCTAGGCTGGGTCACTAAACATGAGTTTGGCCTCTTTTAAAAAGTAATTTTAAAAATTATGTTCTCTATATACCAAATGCTCTTTAAGATTCCTTTTAGATGTGTATCAAGAGGACTTAAAAAAGTTGAGAGAAAGCCTTTTGGTTGAAATCAGAAAAAAAGTTTTACCCATTACTCTATCACACTGTGTGCACTATCCAGGGACATCTGAGTACCCTACTAGCGAGTTGGTAATTGCAGCAAAAGTAATTTTGTTTCTAGTTCCCATATGACTAGCTGATATAATAGCACAAGTATAAATCACTACTGGCAGCAAGAAAGTAATTAACTTTACAAAATTCAGTTCCCTCAGGATCAGTGCTAACTTTCAAATGCTGCCAAAACCAGAAAGTAGAGAACTCTGTATAAAAAATTATTCTATTATTTCCCCAGCATCCCTCTTGACGTGACACACTAAGAGCAGCTAATGCACAAGTCAAGGAAGAACAATCAGCAAAATCATCAATCGTCTGCTCACACTTGCATTACCAAGGTCAACTGTTTACGTGAGATCTTTTCCTTTAGTTATGGTCATTAGGAAATAAAAATGTTTTTATGACATTATTTTATGACTGGAGGCTAAGACTGGCAAAAATACTTTCACATCTGGAATCTTAAATCATGACCGAAGACATTACTTTCCTGGAATACTATTCTTACTATTTGTTCTTAATGAATATTTTGTAAAAACAACAACAAAACTCCAAGAGATCTGTAATAGAGTTAAAAAATAAAACCTAAACCCTTGGAATTCACTGACTTTTGTATGCCACTGAGGTGACTCATGGGGGGAGGGCTAGATAGCTTCAGGATGGTGGCTGGTCACCAGACAAACCAACCACATGATTAGAAAACTGGAACTTTCAGACAACGCCCCACTTTACTCCATGCCTACCTTCAAGGAGTGGAGAGGGACTGGGGATTGAGCTCAGTCACCAATGGCCAGTGATTTAATCAATCATGCCAATGTAATGAAACCTCCATAAAATTCCTAACTGACAAGGTTAAGAGCACTTCCGGGTTGGTGAAGAAATCCACACAGCAGTGGGTGCTGCACCCAAACTCCACAATCCTGAGTCTGTGAGGTCAGAGGCTCCTGCATTCAGGACCCTTCCAGACCTTGCCCCTAAGTATCTTTTCATCTGATGCTCAATTCTATCCTCTATGATAAACTACAGTTGTAAGTATAGTGTTTTACTGAGTTCTGGGAGTTGTTCTAGAGAATTACTGAACCTGGTGGGGAGGCATGCCAACCCCTGAATTTTTGCTAACTTCAAGCAGTGTCAGAATGAATGCACTGTGGGACACCGACTTGGTGTCAGACAATTGGCTGGTGTTTGGAAAGACATCATACACTTGGTGTCAGGAAAAAACCAAACAATATAAAAAAATGAAAGCAAAGGATAGAGGACTACCCACTTAGATGTGTGAAAGATATTCTATACTGAATGGACAGAAAGAAAAAAATAGTTTTTCAAAGGATCCTTTCAATTTTAAGATCCTTAAAAATAGAAATGCAAATTTCATGAATTTTCCAACTTTTCTGCTGGATGCATTGCTTCTTTAACATGCACACATGAAAAACATAAAACAAAAACAAGACTTTTGATTGGGAAATATCTTCATCACGTAATTTTTAAGGCGAATTAATACTTCCATTTATTATTCTATACTATTGTTCCCTCTCAGGAACTGGAAGACATATTCAAAGTTGGTCATCTGCTGATGCTTTTCACTTAGTCAGGAGTGTTAAATACAATTTACGGGAGGCCTTTCTTTTGGACTGGGCTCCTGTGGGAGGCCCCCACACACCTGACCAAACCAGAATGGAGTCACTAATGCTAGGTGTCATGTAATAATAACATCGAACTTAAAAATGGGACAGTTTTCTAAAACATAGGAGACTCATAGCATTCAATCACCAAGGGCCCAGTCAACTTGAGCCTGCCTGGTAAGGAAGTCCTCTCTGCTTTAATCCTATAAGGAAAGTAATGTTGAAATGACCAATTCACATTTTGTTCCTTGTTTCTGCCTTCTTCAGTCTTTTCTGCCTATAAAGCCCATCTCCTCTGCTCAGCTCACTGGAGCACCTTTCTATTTCATAGATGGGATACTGCCCAACTGATGAATCACTAAATAAAAGCAAATTCAATCTTTAAACTTAACTTGTTAAAATTTTGTTCTTCGACAGAAGGAAAGTAACAAAGTTAATAGTTAAAAAGCAGAAGCAAAAAAGGATAGAAAAACCAAAACCAAGAAAATTCAGATAATTATGTAACAGTAATTTGGTTAACTTATATGTGCTCAAATGCAATTTTACAAATATCAGGAAAGGAATTTAATTATGACAATACTAACTTCTGCATAAGTTGATGCCTAAATTGATGAGCCAAGTCTTGGACCTTATTGTATTTCAATACACATACATCCTCTTGCCAAAGTATTTAGATCTGGCAGGGACCTGAGAGAGCTCAAAGAGCAACAGCTCAACCTAGGAGGTAACCACCTGGCCAAATGTGCTGTAACCACCCAGCCCCGTGCTTAGGTCTAGGGCAAGCTCACCTGAATCACACACAGTAGCAATGTCACCCGAGGTTTCACTGGCAGAGACAGCTGTGACAGGGCTTTTGTGTCCTGCCAGACTTTGTACATAGCACAACCTAAAAGACAAAAGATATGAATTTTCATATGATCATTAAATATAATTATATGCTATTTTAGAATTCTTTTTCTCAGTCTATGTACCCATTATTCATAAGGCATAAATGTTTTCCTATCTGATCTTTTGATTTCAATAAAATTATAAAGGTAATCTTATTATCTTTAAGCATGTGCTTCATGCTTAAAATTATTATAATGTAAAGATATTGTTTTAGTGTTTTTATTTCATATAGTAAAAACTGACATATTAAAAATAGCTATGTTTGAGTTGGAGACCTTCTGTACCTGTTTAAATCCCATATGATGCAGGTTCCATCTCTGCTCACACTTATTAGTATACTGTATGGTTTGCAAACAAATAAGCTGGTTATCTCTTCTGTGTGACCATAGAGATGTATCTGAGTCTCCATTTCTATCTCCGATGGCTGAAATTTAAAAATTAAGTAAAGTATAAGATAAAACTCACAACAAAGTATTCTAGCATACTATCTCAAAAATAACATAACCAAAGTGATTCAAACATTCTTCTCAAACATATCATTTTTCAACCCTATCCAGTCCAACTTCTTTAAGACTAAAACTAATAAAGAATTTAAAAAATTTTAAATTGCTCACAATTTCAAGTTATATGTTTTCATTTTTTCATCTATTCTTGTTCAGTCTTTGTTGAAATACACATAGTTTATTTTATAGTTATAATACTGCCTTACAAATAATTTCCTAGTTTGTATTTTACACATTCTCCTATAACCATTTGTCAGTTTTGATATTGTCTTCAAAATAATTTTTAATGGTGTTATAATATTTTATACAGTAGTACACCATAACTTACTTGAGCATCCTTCACTGATAGACATTTAAAATTGTTTCCAGTTTTTCAAATTATAGATAATGCCATAAGTTATTCATGCATAAAAGTTTTGTTCCTCCTCTGAATTATTTCTTTAGAATAAGTTCCAGAATCCTACTAGTGGGTCAGTGAATATTAATAATTTTATAGTTTTTGACAGTGTACATTTAGAAGGTGTTGCACCAACTCACAACGCTACCAATGGTAATGGGTCCCAATGCCATTGTTACTTGTCAACAGTTACAGACTGACTTTCTAAATCAAGGGTTGTAAAGTGAGGCTCTGAAGTCCACATTGGCTCACAGATGCTAGACGTCCACACAGGATTTGACTCCTTCTTTCTCTGTTAGGCTAGCTGTTTATTATCATAAATTATTTCAATATTTCCCCTTCAAAGTATATAAAAAAGTAGAAGGAATAAGTATAACAAAGAGCTAGATACTTACCACCCAGTTAAATCTTAATGTTTTATATTATCAGTTTATTTTTTAAATAAAGAAGGCATTAAACATACAATTTGTGTACTGTTCTACATCCTATTTCTTCTCCCTTGTCAGAAGTTACTACTATCCTAAATTTTGTATTTATGTTCCTCTGTAAATTTTTATACTTGGACATATTGTATTATTTTTTATGTTTATGAGCTTTACATATATATTATTTTGTAGGTATCTTCTGCATCTTGCCTTTTTGTTCACCATTGTTTTTGAAGTATATGGTTGATATATTAGGTGTAGCTTATCTATCTTAACTGCCATATACTCCAGTGTTATATTCACACAAAAATACATCTTTTACACCTAACACATTGACTGCCACACTAGAAAAAAATTTTTTTTCCTTGGGGCCATGGTGTTTTATTATTAAAATAGAATAAAAACTTTGAAAACAAAAAGATCCTTTCTAATTTAATTAAAAATTTGTTATCTTTTATTGTTTTCTGTACATGAGTTATATGCAACTTGAAAAATAATTCACATAGCTCCCAAGGCAGAGATGTGTGAGTTACATATGCTTCATGAGACCTCGGGCTCAAAACTAGCATAGGTTAAATACAACTCACATGGCAGTTAATGTGTTAACAAATGAAAAGACCACGTAATACCAGGGTCACATTCTTACTTGGAACAACTGGCTCAAGCTGTGTAGCAGCTGCCTGTTTAGCTGGGGTATGTGACCTTCAACTGAACCACAAATCATAGGGACCTGATCAGTTTTTAAAAAGGGCAAAATGCTTAGGCCTGGGTCCCTGGGCCCTCTCTTTAGGGCTCTCTGACTGTGACCCTCCCCACAGCCAGGAGTCTGTGGGGCCACTGGGATGTGCCTAGAACCCTTTTCAGACCATGTTTTGGGGTATCTGGGACCAAGGAATTCCCTGCCCAAAGGGGTCTCAGCTGCTTCCTTTTCTGCTTGAGCTCTGTAGCATTTGAATTTTTGTTCCACCTCCATTCTAAATCTTTGAAAATGTCCTAAGTTTTAAATGACAATCAAGGTTGCTTTAAATTATATTTCTTTTATTATAACCAAGTTGTAATTTTTTCATATATTCATGTATTTCTTTAACTGTAACTTTTTTGTGTGCCTGGCTTTGTTTATTTGTCACTACATGAAAAAAATTATTTATAGGAATTCCTCTACTTGCGGAACAGAATGCAAATAACTTCCCTGTTTCCACCAGGTGACAAAGACCACCACTCCAGTCTAGGGCCACCTTGATGCAAAGTCAAGTCCTTAAGAATCCTGGAAAACCCAGGGAATTCCAACCTAGGCTATAATTTCATGCAAGAGTTGGTCTCATCCAACTCATCTTCACTTTGAGAGCATAGCCCTTTGGGGACCAGCCTTTTGGAGGAAGGCTCCCTTGGGACTCCCCAGCTTGCTTGGTCCCTAGGTGGTGTTTTCTATTTCTCCCATAAAGGGCTGTCCAAGGACAGTGTCAATGTTCTAGGATTGACAAGTGTCTTCAAGGCTAAAGCTCCCTCCCTGCTTATTTCACATCTCTGGCTTGGTACCTTCTTACTAGCTTGTCAGATCTTTGATGCTTTTAAGACTTAAAAAAAAAAAATTGAGTACATATGTCTTTTTGATAAAATGACTTCTTTTCCTTTGGGTAAATACCCAGTAGTGGGATTGCTGGGTCAAATGGTAAGTCTATATTTATTTATTTGAGGAATCTCCATACTGTTTTCCATAGAGGTTGTACTAATTTGCAGTCCCACCAACAGTGTACAAGCATTCCCTTTCACCACATCTGTGCCAACATTTGTTGTTTTTTGACTTTTTAATAATTGCCATTCTGATGGGGTAAGGTGATATCTCATTGTGGTTTTAATTTGCATTTTCCTAATGATTAGTGATGTTGAATATTTCTTCATTTTTTTTCTTGGTCATTTGTCTATTTTCTTTTGAAAGACTTCTGTCCATGTCTTTTGCCCACTTTTTAATGGGGTTGTTTTTTTCTTGTTGATCTGTTTGAGGATTCTGGAATTAGCCCTTTGTTGGATGTACAGTTTGTGAATATTTTCTCCCATTCTGTAGGTTGTCTGTTTACTCTGTTGATTATTCCATTTGCTGTGCAGAAGCTTTTTAATTTAAATGTTTATTGCAGCACGATTTACAGTCGCAAAGATGTGGAATCAACCTAAGTGCCCATTGAGTCATGAGTGGATTAAGAAATGTGGTGTATAAGGCCGGGCGTGGTGGCTCACGCTTGTAATCCGAGCTCTCTGGGAGGCTGAGGCGGGCGGATTGTTTGAGCTCAGGAGTTCGAGACTAACCTGAGCAAGAGCGAGACCCTGTCTCTACTAAAATTAGAAAGAAATTAATTGGACAGCTAAAAATATATAGAAAAAAAAAATTAGCCAGACATGGTGGCGCATGCCTGTAGTCTCAGCTACTCGGGAGGCTGAAGCAGGAGGATCGCTTGAGCCCAGGAGTTTGAGGTTACTGTGAGCTAGGCTGACACCATGGCACTCACTCTAGCCCGGGCAAAAGAGTGAGACACTGCCTCAAAAAAACCAAAAAAAACCAAAATGTGGTGTATATATACCACAGAGTACTATACTCAGACAAAAAGGAATAAAATAATGTCTTTTGCAGCAACTTGGATGGAACCAGAGACCATTATCTTAAATGAAGTATCTCATAAATGGAAAAACAAACATCATATGTACTCTATAATAATTGGAAACTAATCGATGGGCACACATGAGCACAGAGAGATGCAAAAGTCACTGGAAATCACGAAGGGCGAAGAGGAGGGGGGTGGAGGAGAGGAGTAAAAACCTACCTATAGAGTACAATGAACACTATTTGGGTGATGGGCACACTAACAGCCCTGACTTAAACATTATAAAAGCTATCCATGTAACAAAAATATTTGTACTCCCTTAATATTTTGAAAAAAAAAGACTTAATATATATATAAAAAACAACTAAGACAGGATAAAATGTTTTATTTATATATTTATATTATATCAAAATATAAATGTATATTTTATTATATTAAAATATAAACATATTTTATAAATATGTATTTATATATATTTTATCAAGTCTTAATTATTTCAGGGGAAGGTTATTCTGAATAACTTTTTAAAGAAATAGGAAATTTCTTCCCAGAATTTCTTTGTTGGCCATGATCATAGATATTTTTAATAAGGACAAACAAGTGATTCACCTGTTACAGACAGAGAAGCAACCTGAATGCAATCCATTTATTCATTCATCTGACAAACACTGCTAAGTACCTACTACTATGTGCCTGTCACTGAACTAGGACTTGGGGAGACGGAGAGATGATTCTTTTCTTCCAGGAGCTCTGTGGCTACAAAGTGAGAGCTACCAAAGAGGATTTTCACAGAGAACCTCAGGGACCCTCAGATCAGCCACTTCCTCAGACTGGGGGCGGCGGCAAGCGGGAGAGAGTAAAAGCAGGATTCCCTGAGGACATGACATACGAGCTGAGGTTTGAAGAACTGGCAGAATTCATTCTCGCAAAGAAAAAGGACTGTCAAAGAGCATCCTGGACTAAGAAAGCCACATGTGTGAGGGGAAGGAGACACGAGAGGAAGAGGCATGACTGGAAGGGCAGTAAGGAGTAGGAGAAATGGGGTGGTGAGGCAGAGAGGGTCAGATCAGGGGGGAATGGTGTGCGTGTGCCTAGCAGCCTATATTTTAACCTCTAAGCAATGAGGAACCATAAAAGTGTTTTAAACAGGAGTAATATGATCCAGTTGGCATTTTAGGAAGACTACTGTAGGGCCTGGAAGGAAAGTCACCTCCAGGGGCACGAGACTGGTGGCCAGGACACCAGTGAAAAGGCCACTGCGGTTATCTGGTCAGGAGGTGGTGAAGGGCTGAACTGGGGCAATGAATGGAGAAGATAGGTTTGACTCATTTTTATTTATCCTGCCAGGGAATTATTGAGATTCTTTAACCCAAAATTCACGTTTTAATTCTGAAAAACTCTCAGTCATTACTCTTCAAATTCTGCCTTTCTCCCATTCTTTCTTTCTGTAATTATTAGCTGCATTTGGACTTTCTCGTTCTCGACCCCATATCCCTTCTTTCCTCATCTTTTCTTTTTATCGCTAGTGTTACATTTGGTGTAATTTTTTTCAGATCTGCCTTCCAGTTCATTAATCCTATAATCTGCTATTGAACTAGCCATTATAATGAACCAGGTGTGACACCTTGGGCAAGTTACAAGAGGGATTAACTCTGCATTTCAGTGCTCTCATTTGAAAATGGGGATAACAAAACCTACATCAAAGGGTTATTATGAAGATTTGATGCATTAGGACATGTAAGAGCTGAGAATAATGCCTGATACAAAGTAAGTGTTCAACAAGTATTAGCTATTATCTTTATTATTTCGTTTCTGGAAGTTCTATTTTATTTTCTTTAGTGTTCCATTTTTAAACAGAGCAACTGCCTCTAGTTCACTGAGTACAGATTAATGCATTGCCTTAACATCAAAACTAAAGTGAGGTTAGTGTTCTACTTGACAAATTACAAGTGTGGACTCTTCTGGCCAGTATTTCCCCAAAGTTTTAGGCCATTCTTCTATCGACCATTGTCATTCCCATTCATTTTTGTAAAAATTATGTCAGAAGGAACATAAGAGTACAGATTTATTGACCTGTGCTTCACCTTTTGACCTGTGACATGAATAACATTTATAGGGTAAATACAACACAGGGCCTCTAATAGCAGCAGTTGATAATTTTATAAACTCTGCACTTTAAAGTGATTGCAAGAGTAAGTGTTACTAGATAATTCACTAACAAGTCAGAAAATAATTTCCAGTGGGTGAGTAGGAATCTCGTGCTGGCCTCCTTTTAAATATCGTTCTTGAATGAAGCGATACTACCTTGGATAAGCTGCTTATATAGTCTTCTATCACCCCCAATTTAGACAATAGAAAAATAGAAGTTTACTTATATGAAGATGATGTGGCCACATTATTTAATTAGTAAAAGAATGACTCAAGAGCAACTATTTTAAAATCAGTTATAACTTTTAGAAGACATTTTTCTCTAACATTTAAATGGCTTATAGGTAACGATCGTATATAACAAGTCAACTTAGTCATCAATACCTAGAATTCATTTTAGAAGACATTTGTCTTAGGTGAGTCAACAGAAACTTACGGTGCTCAAAGTCAGATATGCTGCACTAGCTAAGGAAGGTATTTCGTAAGATCCCCTTGAAAATATTTTCAAACAATGATTTTGGCCACATTCCTATGTGGCACTTGTGAGGCCTATCTTTGTGTTAAAGTCAACCCAAAGGAACTTGAATACTTTTAAAATCATGGCATTCAGTAGCTTGGGAAAGCTGCAGAACAGAAACTAGTGAACTTAGGGTGCCTCCTGCTGACTTCGCAGGCACAGGGTTATAGCTGCAACTCTAGAGACACCAGAATGGTGACATGGTCCCTGAGGAAAGGAAACAATGTCTACAAAAACTCAAGTAACCTACCCTCAAAACAAACAATGATAAAACCACATAGCTAAGTTGTATTTTTGACACTGTTTAAATAGTAATTGTTATTAATAATATCATGACTTGATTACCTAATACTTAGGAGAAAAAAAAAAAACCTCTACAAATGAGCTGAAAAAAATCTGCTTTCAGGCAAATAATGTAACTGAGGAAAGGTAAGCAACATAAGCCTTCCCAAGTCTACCTGAAAGAAGCATATGTCTTGCTGTATGTAAATTATACTTGCTATACCCTTGATCTGCTACATTCAAAGCAAATTCTGTGCAAAATTCTCCTATACTGATAGCTTAACCTTAAAAAAAAAACCCAAAAACCTATATTGCATACTATTAATATGTTAGTGCACAATTAAAAATGCAGAAGTGAGGTAAATAAGAACAGGGTGTTCAAAGTGCTGGGGAAAGCAAGAGGAAATAAAGGCAAAAGATGAAGCCAGTTTTTACAAAGGTGTTTGTATCATGGTGCAAAATGAAGCAAGTATATAAGCAGACAACAGCTCTAGCAGCAGAATTTAGAATAGATTTGTAGGAGAAAGGAAACAGAAGGGTGAGCTCAGAAGATTAAAGATTCAATGGCAGCCATGAATACTGGCAATGTTGTACAACTGACATCCATTTTAAGCCTTTGGGGATAACAAGAAGAAAAAAGGACACATTTGAAAAGTTATGACACATCTCTGCTCAGATTCCTTAGCATTCTTTTTATTATGGTATATAAGAACCTTACTGTTGGCCTTAATCCACTTTTCCTGTCCTGTTTTTGTCATTCTTTCTCCACATGTTACACTTTACACATAAAACTATTTGCCACCCCCTCAAATTACCATGGTTTTGTTTACAGGCTGTTGTATAAACTGTTTCCTCTGCCTAAAACGTTCTTTCCTCTTTATTCTACTTCTAAAATGATCCTTTAAGATCCATCTCAAGTGGAACGTTTCAGACTCCCTGACATCTCGTTGGCCCCTAATCTCTGCTCCTCTAACCTGTGCGTGCGTTTTTCATAGAGCATACACTCCACCGTCCAGCAATAATTTGCACACACCTGCTTCCTTATCCTGCCCTTCACTGCATCCTGCCTGCATCCTGTCTGGATCACTGCAGCAGCCTCGTAACCATAGAAACCAGTTCAGTTTGGTTCAACTTTGTCAGTAACAAAATATAACAAAATGCAACACAATGATGAGTTGTTTTGCAGCGCAACAGATTCCCAGCTCGGCAGGTCGTGTAAACTGAGCATGGCCAGGTGAACCAAACATGCCTGACCTGTGATCCCAGGGTCCACCAGAAAGAAAAAGTCAGCCACAGGCAGAACCTAAGTACTCAGAGGAATGGGGACTGAATTAAGAAGTAAGCGGTGTCTTATTTTGTTGCAATGTGAACTTAAGAGCCAAGGACTCATCACTACCTCTTGCATGAACTAATTAGATCACACCTCACAGTGTTTTTTCATCTCTCCCATAGTAACTCTCTGCCTACAAAATCTGCCCCCTAGACTCCAGCTTGGGGAGATAGATTTGAGTGTTGCCTCCCGTCTATTTGCTAAGTTGACCTGCCACAAAGCCTTTTCTTTTCTCAAAAGCTGGTGCCATGGTGATGGCTTCTACATGTGTCAGACAGCAAACCCATTGCTCGGTAACAGCCTTCTCACAGGTATCCTGGCCCCCAGTCCCATGCCCTGGAAGTGTTTCTCCCTGCGAGTGCTACAGTGGCCTTCTTAAAATGTTGATTGGATCATGTCACTCCTGCTTATACCATTTTAATGGGTCCCTAGGCTAAGAGACAGAAACAGTATTATGGTCACATTTATAGCCCAGGCACCATGGCAAAAGAATCTTAAAACGGGTTCAAAAGGAAATAAGTTTGATAGAAAAGTAAGAAGAACCTGGGAGTTACCCAATGCCAGGATTACAGATTTCACCCAGTAAAGTATATTTAATAATATAATGAAGAAAATTATAATTAAAAAAAGCACAGAGAAAATTCTAGATTAGAATGATGATTACTGAGTTATCACCCTAAACTTGCCACTTATCCTCAATTGCACAACAGGCAGTTGATTCCAGGTGGTTGATTTGAGAAGGGAAGAACAGTAAATTAAAAGAAGCACTGCACAATGTGTCTTCTTTTCTTCATTATACTGTTTTATGATTTAACTCCAAAATCCTAGAAGTTCAGTGAATGGCGAGAAACAAATTTCTTCCAGTAAGAGGTACAATCAAGACAGGCTACTTGGATTTTGCTGTCATTTAATTTACCTAGAGAGTATAGGAATATCGAACAATAGGTTTTCTAAGCCTTCAGATTTGATAGAATCTTGTGGTATACTCCTAAGATTCAGGTTGATTCCAAGAATATAGGCAAGCATCAAGATGTCATTAAAAAGCTTAAATACAGGCCGGGCGCGGTGGCTCACGCCTGTAATCCTAGCACTCTGGGAGGCTGAGGCGGGCGGATTGTTTGAGTTCAGGAGTTCGAGACCAGCCTGAGCAAGAGCGAGACCCTGTCTCTACTAAAAATAGAAAGAAATTAATTGGACAGCTAAAAACATATAGAAAAAATTAGCCGGGCATGGTGGCGCGTGCCTGTAATCCCAGCTACTTGGGAGGCCGAGGCAGGAGGATCGCTTGAGCCCAGGAGTTTGAGGTTGCTGTGAGCTAGGCTGACGCCACGGCACTCTAGCCCTGACAACAGAGTGAGACTCTGTCTCAAAAAAAAAAAAAAACTTAAATACAAAACAGATAATAACTTAAAATACTGCCTCTAAAACCAAAAATAGGACCTTTATAATTATTTTCAAAAATTTTCATGATCGGGGCCGGGCGCGGTGGCTCACGCCTGTAATCCTAGCACTCTGGGAGGCCGAGGTGGGCGGATCGTTCTGAGCTCAGGAGTTCGAGACCAGCCTGAGCAAGAGCGAGGCCCCGTCTCTACCAAAAATAGAAAGAAATTAATTGGACAGCTAAAAATATATATAGAAAAAATTAGCCGGGCATGGTGGCTCATGCCTGTAGTCCCAGCTACTTGGGAGGCTGAGACAGTAGGATTGCTTGAGTCCAGGAGTTTGA
>CAUYSK010071854.1:0-18728 GCA_963575035.1 Avahi laniger | reverse complement strand
TAATAGAGCAAGATCCTTTCTCAAAAAACAAACAAAAACCCCTCCAAAAAACTATCCAACATTTATTGAGCACCTACCATATGCCAAATACTGAGTGACACAGCGGTGAACAAGACACAAAAACCTGTCCTTTGGCCCAGTATGGTGGCTCACACCTGCAATCTTAGCACTCTGGGAGGCAGAGGTGGGAAGATCGTTTGAGCTCAGGAGTTCGAGACCATCCTTAGCAAGAGTGAAACCCCATCTCTACTAAAAATAGAAAAATTTGCCAGGCGTGGTGGCACACATCTGTAGCCCCAGCTACTGAGGAGGCTGAGGCAGGAGGACAGCGTGAGTCCAGGAGTTGGAGGTTGCAGTGAGCTAAGATGCCGCCACTGCGCTCTACCCGGTGGGTCACAGAGCAAGACTCTATCTCAAAAACAAATGAATAACAAACAAAAAAAATCTACCCTGCTGGGCTTGAACTGCCAAAGGAATTTATATTCTGGCTGTTAATTCCTTTCTTTTCTGGTGGTAGTAGTAAGGGTCTCTGGGGGTGAAGGGGATGGATGTTTCCCCTTCCATTTTATACTTTATGTCCTGTCTGGATTTTCTCCTGAAAAGCCTACTTAGTAATTTTGCCAGTGGAATAAATGCAGACTTCCTCCTTAAATATCCGTAGTCAAAATGTAAACACAGCCCAGTGCGGAGGCTGAGGCAGGGGGATCGCTTGAGCCCGGGAGTTTGAGACTAGCCTGGGGAACACGGTGACAGCCCATTGTTTAAAAAAAAACAAAAAACAGAAAAACAAAAAACCTGGTTGATCCTGCCAGTAAAAAACAAAACAAAAGAAAAAAAATTATTACACAGGGAACAAAGTCACTGCAAATTCAGAGTGGTTACTCTTCTGGGGGGGAAGCGAGGGACCAGGTGTTGGGGCTAGAAGATAAAGGGAGTTGGGAAGGGGGCGTTAACTATATTCCTCCTGTTTTCTTTCACAAAAAAAAAAAGGAAAAATAAGTATCCGAAGCAATTACGATCAAATATTAACATTTGCTCCTTCATGTGGTGGGTAAAGGGGTGTTTTAGGGATTAGCTTCTATGTTTCCTGTACTTTGAGATCACACAAAATCATAATATTTATTACCTTATTGTGCTATATGGTCTGCATAGGAAAGTCGGAAGGTGCTGAAATGTACAAAGTAGAAGGTTATTATAGCCAGTAAAACCCCTGCCTGGAGAAAGTATCCATTCCTTTTTCTGCGCCTATGTGTGTCTTCGGGAAAATGGGATACAAGTGGTTCTGTGTGATAACTTTTTAATTCGTGTTAGCAGTTTTTATATATTTTTTTAATCCAGGAAGCACAAAAGTATGTGCACAGGATTAAAATAAATAAACCAGATCTTGTGCAAGGTGTGTAATGAAAACTTGTGGATTTTTGGCTGCTGTATCTCTGGTGTCCTCCTCCAGGGCAGGGTTCTTGTTTTTAGAGACAGGGTCTCCCTGTGTCGCCCGGGCTGGAGTGCAGTGGTGAGATTACAGCTAGATCACAGCTCACTGTGACCTCCAACTCCTGGGCTCAAGCGATCCTCCCTCCTCAGCCTCCTGAGTAGCTGGGACTACAGGCGCATGCTCCTCCAGGGTTTTGAATAAGCTCTTCTCTCTCTGTTCACCCAGGAGAGCTTTTTCCTGCTGATTTTCTGTGGGGCGGATCAGAATTTGACTCAAAGTCTCCCGCCACCTCCGCCCCTGCCTGTTTTCCCAACATCCATAGTCAATCTCAGACATTAGTCCCATGCCTGAGTTCCTCCTTTGATCATTCCTCTGGGTCCGGCCCTCCCCTCCTCCGCTTACCCCACCTCTTCCTTTTCCCCCTCCTCCCCTCTCCCTTTCTCTCCCCAATCCTGGCTCCGAGGACCTCCTCCTCCTTCCTTGAATGTCTTAGACACACTCTGACCTCAGGACCTTGGCACTTGCTGTTCCACCTGACTGGAGGGCTCTTTCTTCCCCAAACACCACGTGCCTCCCTCCTGCATTGTGTTCAAGTTCCTTTAACACGTGTAAAATGCCCCACCCTGCCTCCAGCGTTACCTCCATCTCATCTTGCTTGAGTTTTCTTTTTCTTTTAATTTGAGACATCTCCCCACGTCGCCCAGGCTGGTCCGGACTCCTGCGCCCAAGTGATCCTCCCGACTCAGCTTCCGCATTAGCTGGGACTACAGGCACTTGCCACTGTGTCCAGCCAGGTCTGCCCATTTTAAAATCAGTGTGCTTGGGCCGGGCCTGGCGACTCACGCCTGTAATCCCAGCACTCTGGGAGAGCCAGGCGGGAGGATCGCTTGAGGTCAGGAGTTCGAGACCAGCCTGAACAAGAGCAAGACCCCATCTCTACTAAAAATAGAAAAATAAGCCAGGTGTGGTGGTGACACCTGTAGTCCCAGCTACTCGGGAGGCTGAAGCAGGAGGATCACTGAAGCCCAGAAGTTGCAGCAGTGAGCTATGATCGTGCCACTGCACTCCAGCCAGGGCAACAGAGTGAGACCATGCCACAAAAATAAATAAATAATCAATGTGTTTGTTTGCTTGTTTGTTATAATAATTTATTATTCTTAATTGTGGTTAAAAACCTTCAGGTACCATGCAATTTTTTTTTTTTTTTAAAGAAACCAGGTCTCTCTGTGTCACCCAGGCTGGGGTGCAGTGACGAGAGCATAGCTCACTGCAACCTTGAACTCTTGGGCTCTAGTGATCCTCCCGCCTCAGCCTCTTGAGTAGCTCGCTCTTGCGCCACCACCCTGGGATGTTCTCAGAATCTCTTATCACTGCCTGACAAACCACACACTTGTTTGTCTTGTTTTCCATCTGTCTTCCGTTAAAGAAAAAATTATTCGATGACACTTGTCGAAGCTGGGTAAGGAAGATTTTGTTCAGGGCCGTCGGGATAGGTGGTCTCGCTCCCAGGGATCTTGCAGTTAGGGAGAAAGATCAGGCTCAGCTGCGAATGCAACACGGGCAAGTGGGAGCCTAGAGCGAGGGCGCAGGGTGGGGGTCCGTGGATGGAAAATTACTAAGAGGAAACATCAGGCGTGAGGGGGATTCTGGCTAAACCAAGCTCACAGCGTTCTTGCTGAAGACGGAGGGTGAAGAAGAAACTGATCAGCTACAGAAATTGGGGGTTCTTGCTAAACTCACTGAGCAGGATTCTTTGCTAAAACTGGACTTTTTTTTTTTAGAGATAGGCTCTCACTTTGATGCAGGGGGTGTCCCAAAGAAGAGAGGAAGGCCCTTTGAACTCACCAAGTGAATCTCGTTCTGTTGCCCAGACTGGAGTGCAGTGGTGTCATCATAGCTCACAGCAACCTCAAACTCCTGGGCTTTGGCAATCCTCCTGTCTCAGCCTCCTGAGTAGCTGGGACTACAGGCAGGCACCTCTATGTTCAGCTAATTTTTCTATTTTGGCAGAGATGGGGGTCTTGCTCTTGCTCAGGCTGGTCTCGAACTCCCGGCCTCAAGAGATCTCCTGCCTCAGCCCCCCGAGTAGCTGGGACTATAGACATGCATCACTATGCCTGGCTAATTTTTCTATTTTTTTGTAGAGACGGTGGTGGTGGGGTGTCTCACTATGTTGCCCAGGCTTGTCTCGAACTCCTGGCCTAAAGTGATCCTCCTATCTCGGCCTCCAAAAGTGCTGAAATTACAGGCATAAGCCACTGTGCTCTGTCTAAAAAGGGATTTTATGAGGAAGCGCACAGAACATGCCTAGGAGAAAGCTTAGGAGTCTGAATAAAATTTGGCCAAGCAAAAAACCTTTATCACTCAGGAGGCTGAGGCAGGAGGATCGCTGGGGATAAAATTTTCCCTTTCTTGTTCCCTGCTATTTCTCTGTCATCTAGAATCGGGGACACATAGTTGGTTGCTCAGTAATTATTTGGGAAACGATGGAATGAAAGGACACCCTTTCAGGACCCATTCCCTCCCTCCTCTGTCTAGCCTAAATGTGCAGCCTCCTCCTGCCCTCCTAGCTATATCCCTTAATTGGATTCTACCAACTCCTTTAGAGTTTGAGTGAATTCTAACCTTTGCTGTTGTTGATAATTGGCTGAGGAGACAATGCTTACAGATGTTCCAGTTACCCCAGGTAAGATTCTGCATCTTTCTCACATCTTGTCACAATGCTCAAGTCACACTAAGGACAGCTTATTCCTACCTCAGGGCCTTTGCACTTGCTGTTGCTGTCCCGCCCCCACTGGACTACTAGCCTCCTTCCTTCCTTTCTTTTTTTTTTTTTTTGAGACAGAGCCTCACTGAGTTGCCTGGGCTAGAGTGCCGTGGCGTCAGCCTAGCTCACAGCAACCTCAAACTCCTGGGCTCAAGCGATCCTCCTGCCTCAGCCTTCTGAGCAGCTGGGACTACAGGCATGAGCCACCATGCCCGGCTAATTTTTTCTATATATTTTTAGTTGTCCGATTAATTTCTCTCTCTTTTTAGTAGAGACGGGGTCTCGCTCTTGCTGGTCTCCAACTCCTGAGCTCAAACAATCCGCCCGCCTCGGCCTCCCAGAGTGCTAGGATTACAGGCGTGAGCCACCGCGCCCAGTCCTTCCTTCCTTTCTTTTGTATTTTTTTAGAGACAGGGTCTCATTCACAGTGATGCAATCATAGCTCACTGCAGCTTTAAACACCTGGACTCAAGCAATCTTCCTGCCTCAGCCTCCTGAGTAGCTGGGACTACAGGCATGCACCACCACGCCTGGATAATGTTTAAATTTTTTTGTAGAGATGGGGTCTCACTATGTTGTCTGGGCTGGTCTTAAACTTCTGGCCTCACTCAAGTGATCCTCCTGCCTCAGCCTCCCAAAGTGCTGGGATCACAAGCGTGAGCCACAGCACCAGGCCCCTGACACCTTGATTCAGTTAAAATTTAAATCGAATAAATAATATTAAAAAAGAAAGAAAAAAAACCCACATTACTTCTGACCAGCACAGCTCGGGGCACAGCGGTGGGCACCAAGATGGGTCCCTGCGGTGTGACCAAAGCCCAAGGTGGGGGGCTGGTGTGGAAGGTGTCAGGAGGCAGGGAGCAGGGACTGCATACAGCAGCCACAGAAACAAGAGTTAAGGAGGGTGACCGGTTTGGACAGGTTTGGGGATGGAATCTGAATCTGAGTCATGTTTTTTTTTTTTTTTTTTTTTTTTGAGACAGAGTCTGGCTCTGTCTGGCTAGAGTGAGTGCCGTGGTGTCAGCCTAGCTCACAGCAACCTCACACTCCTGGGCTCAAGCGATCCTCCTGCCTCAGCCTCCCGAGTCGCTGGGACCACAGGCATGCGCCACCATGCCCGGCTAATTTTTTCTATATATTTTTAGCTGTCCAATTAATTTCTTTCTGTTTTTGGTAGAGACGGGGTCTCCCTCTTGCTCAGGCTGGTCTTGAACTCCTGAGCTCAAACGATCTGTGCGCCTCGGCCTCCCAGAGTGCTAGGATTACAAGCGTGAGCCACTGCGCCCGCCTGAGTCATGTTTTTACAAGATCAGTTTGGAATAAAGCAAGCCAAGGACACATAATCTATTAAACGATGAGAAAGAAAAGTCTTTTATCTGAGGAACATAAGGGCCTTTGAATGATCAGACCCAGAAAGGCATTAAAAATGTAACAGCAAGGGCCGGGCGCAGTGGCTCACACCTGTAAACCCAGCACTCTCGGAGGGACTCCTGCTTGAGTCCAGGAGTTCGAGGCTGCGGTGAGCTATGATGATGCCACTGCACTGTAGCTTGGGTGACAGAGCCTTTGAGCTAAATAATTACTTCTGGAAGCCATTTGCTATGCAGTTCTCTAGACTACAGCCAGGTAACCATAAAATCTCACACACTCCCTGTAAATGTTAAATAGTTCCACAATGTATGGCCACTCCCTAGCCAATGTTATTTGCGTAAACCAGTGAGAATTCCTGATGAACAACTTTTGCAATCACGCCTGCTCCTGACTTGTCCTTTTTTTCTTTAAAATCTTGAGCCTGCCTTTGGTTCTCTGAAACATTAATGCCTCAAGACAATTTAGAAGTGTGTCCAGGGCCACAGTCCTCCACCTCTGTGCTTGAATAAACTCTTTTTACATGAGCGCCTGACCTTTCCCTTTATCTTAGGTTGATAAAATCTATCTGCATCTGTATCCACACCTGTCTGTCTGTCTGTATCACTATATCTTGGTTCCAAACTACAGGTACTCTGGTCAGTGCATGCCAAGAAGAAATTACGGTGCAAATAGAGACCAAATTAAAAAGCAGGAGCCAGGCGCAGTGGCCCACTCTTGTAGTCCCAGCTACTTGGGAGGCCGAGGTGGGAGGATCGCTTGAGCCCAGGAGTTGGACGGTCCAGTGAGCTAAGATTCCGCCATTGCTCTCCAGCCAGGGCAGTAGACAAATCCACATCAGGTCTCTCTCTCTCTAAAAAAGTCATATCAGATATATGTTTTCCTTTTAATGAAAGAAAGAAAACAGTAGGGTTAAAGTTGAAGCCCACCCTCCCCCTTGTAATTTTGATTTTAAAAAATCCCAAATGGTTTTTTTGAATCCCACTGCCATCCCCCAGATAACTTCTCCTCCGTGGGAGGGAAAAAATGTTACCAGATTTCTCTGTCTGTTGAGGAATGGTAACTTTAGGTTGAAAAGTATACAATATATTGGGCTGAGTTTAGAAGTGGTACCAGACTGTTTGAGAGAACATTATTGTTCTCCCTTTATGTATATGTGTACATTTAAAAAAAAATTGGAGATGGGGTCTTGATATGTTGCCCAGGCTGGCCTTGAACTCCTGGACTCAAGCAATCCTCTTGCCTCTGCCTCCTGAGTAGCTGGGACTACAGGTGTGTGTCACAGTGCCCAGCTATGTGTGCGTTTTAGAGTTGTAATAACTACTAAGGATTTCACAAGTGTTTGGTTGGTGAAGACATTTAAAAAGAATAAAATGCGTCACGTTTATACACGTGATCTTAGCCAAAAAGCCGAGAAGCGATTGCATCACATTTATTAATGTAAAACATTTAGGCGATTTCAATCCACTAGTCTTGTAGCTGGACCCAAATATGTATCCAATGGCCTCTTAGAAAGTGATGATCCACTTTATCAGGTGTATAAATAACGTGATAGTTAATTGTGAGTGTAACTAAAGGCTTAAGGGAAATTGTGTTTCTAAAGGTATAATTTATTTAAAATTTTTTTTGGTTAGAGAGGATCTCACTATATTGTCCAGGCTGGTTTCCAACTCCTGGCCTCAAGCCATCCTCCCACCTCCAGGTTACAGGCCTGAGCCACCTGCTGACTACACGTTTACAAAGGAACCACAAAGATGGAATTTTCTATTCAAAGGTGAGAAAACCCAGACAGTGTGGTGAGTTTGTTTGATTTGAGGCTTCTGTGGCTGGAACAGAGTGAACAGAGGGGAAGAAGGGCGGGGATGAAGGCAGGGAGGTGAGGAGGGGGTGGGTGGCGCAAATCTGTGGGGCTTTGGGTGCTGCAGGGAAGGGGCCTTTTACTCCTGGTAAGGTGGGAGTCATGGAGGGTTCTGAAGGGAGGAGGGACTGATGTGACTTATGTTTTCCATGATGTCCACCAGTTGTTGGGCTGTGGGGCGTTGGCCGCTGAGAGGGTGGGTTGAGTGGGTGAAGCTGGGTCACGCAGCCCCCTCTTTTAAAACGGGGGACGGTGCAGGGCGGGGGTCGGCCGTCTTGCTTGCAGCGACTCCACCAGCCTGAGCGCCCGTTTCCGAAGCTTTGACCTGTCCACTGCTGCCCCCGCGTGGCCACAGCCTGACCTGCAGATCCCGTTTCTTTCCTAATGAACAAATAAATGTTTCCTTCACCCCTCTGAGTACTGGGCGGATCCTACTATATATCCAGCCAGAGACTGCCCCAGAGGAATTCCCGGGGGCAGGATGAGTGAGAAGCTGCCAGGATTGAGAGGTTTGTAGGATAACGTGATGAGCTGCCCGGCTTCCCTGGGAAATTGCAAAATGAGTCTGCTCTGGAAGGATTCTCAGAGGACGGGTCTTTGGGTAGCCCTGAGCAGGAGCCAGGTGAAGGCTTGGAAAGCCGCTCTTGGCTTGGATGGGGCTCACTCACTCACTGGGAGCCTCACTCAATAGGGCCATTGACGGCTGCCCCTTGGGGAGCCCTCAGCACCCGTGAGCTGCATGCTCCCACCTTGTAGGTGTTGGGGAGATTGGCTCCCCCAGGCCTGCCCCAGGGCACACGTGGGACACAGAGATGGAAATGCCGACTTAGTGGGGTGGTGGTGCACAGCGGCAGGGCCTGATCTCCAGTCTGCAGAACAGGAGGACAGAATGGTTGCGGAGGGTCAGGCTGGTGCTCGTGATGGAAACAGAGATGTTAGCCGTTGTCATCTGCAGTCAGCGATTCGGTCTGGCTAGTGTCCAGGTGGGTCAATAATCTCCAGTGGGGGAGGTGCGGTGGGGTCTGTCGGGCCAGGGGGCTGGCCTGCTTACTGCCTGTGGGGGCCTCTTTCCTCCAACACTCACGTGATCGACACAAGCACCTGCCACTCTCCAGATGCAATCATGCTGCCCCTGCCCCGCGTGCTCTCGAAGTCCTACCAGTTGTAGCTGCCCGTGTAGAAACATCCATCTGTCACCAGCATCACGGCAAAGTCACTCATGGCTTCTCTGCCCTAGCCATCGCTGAGCTAGTCTGGATGGCAGGAAGGTGATCTCCACCCAAGTCCTACCTTACCCCGCCCTACTTTTCATCCCAGCCTGTGCCCACTGACCCCATGGCTACCGATCCCACTATCCACTCCAGCTCCTGCCGTCTCTGTCCTGGGTTCAGGTGAAGCACCTGGGAAGAGCAGGCTGAGAAGTTCTGGTGTGTCTCCTGCGGCAAGGTCGTCAGCAGGCACAGGAGGATGGGCAGATGGGCTGGATTGAACCACACCCAGAGCAGGAAGGAACCCTCCGAGTTCCGACTCAGTGGAGAGCTTCACAATGACCTACCTCATAGTCAAGGACACCAATGGGCACTCTGTCCACTCCCCTTGCTGAGCATCCATTTCTGTCTTCTTTTTTTTTTTGGAAATAGAGTCTCCCTCTGTCACCCAGGCTGGAGTGCAATGGCATGATCATAGCTCACTGCAGCCTCCAACTCCTGGGCTCAAATGATCCTCCTGCTCAGCCTCCCAAGTAGCTGGGACTATAAGAACACACCACCATGCCCAGCTGAGTTTTATATTTTTTTTGTAGAGAAGGGATCTCGCTATGCTGCCCAGGTTGGCCTCAAACTCCTGGCCTCAAGAGATCCTCCTGCCTCAGCCTCCTGAGCAGCTGGGACTATAGGCATGCACCACTGTGGTTAGCTTAAAATGCATTTGTTAATATTTTTAAAGCCACATAGAAAATACAAAGTAGAGTTATAAACCATAATTACAATAATACTGCCTTTTATATTTCTCCATGTAGTTACTTATGCTGGAGATCTGTATGTCTTTATGTGCTCGAGTTATTGTCTCACATCCTTTCATTTCATCTCAAAGAATTCCCTTCAGCATTTCTTGCAGGACAGATCTAGTGGTAATAATCTCCATCAACTTTTGTCTATCTGGGAATTTCTTAATATCTCACTCATTTTTTTAAGGACAGTTTTGCTGGGTATAGAATTCTCAGTTGAGAGTTCTTTTTTTTTTTCCTTTCAACATTTTAAATATATAAATCTATTACTTTCTGGTCTCTGAGATTTCTGATAACAAATGTGACAATTTCATCAAAGATCCCTTGTATGTGAGGAGTTGCTACTCTTATGATGCTTCTAAGATCCTCTCTTTGTCTTTTGACAGTTTTACTATAATGTGTCTCACTGTGGGTCTCTGAGTTTATCCTACTTTGGTTGAGTTGAGATTTGGGGATTTATAGATTTTTTTACATCATGATAGTAGGGGACTTTTCAGGCTCAAGTAGTCTTTTTAGCCTTTCTCTATGTTCCTTCTGGGGCACCCACATATTCTTGGTGACATCCTACAGCTCTCCTAGGCTCTCTTCACTTTCTTTCACTTGTTTTTCTTTTAGTCCTAATATTCAGTAATTTAAATGGCCTTAACTTTTTTTTTTTTTTTGAGACGAAGTCTCACTCTGTCACCCTGGGTAGAGTGCAATGGTGTCATTGTAGCTCACTGCAGCCTCAAACTCCTGGGCTCAAGCGATCCTTCTGACTCAGCCTCCTGAGTAGCTGGGACTACAGGCACTCAACACAACGCTTGGCTAATTTTTCTATTTTTTAGTAGAGACGGGAGTCTTACTTGCTCAGGCTGGTCTCGAATCTCTGACCTCAAGCGATCCTCTGGATCGTCCCTCCTCATCCTCCCAGAGTGTTGGGATTACAGGCTTGAGCCACCGCACTGGCCTATGTGCTTGCATTTGAATAATCTAATCTTCAACGTCTGGCTCCCAGGATGAAAAGAAATAAATTAAGGGAGAAAATAAAAGTCATCAGCCCTTTATATCACCTGGAAGCCACATCAGATGATATAAAGGGCGACTAGTGTCTTTTGTTTTTTGTTAGGAGGAAAAGGGCTTTCTAACAATGGGCGGAGCTGCAACAACAGTGGCCAGTCGCCTCCTTGCACCTCTCTGCTCAGAAGCAGTTATTAGCAAGCAGAGCACAGATCCCCAATATTTGGATGACAGGGTCCTTTTTGCCCACCCTGGCCCCCGAAGCTGCGTGCAAGGTGCTGGTGGAGCTCACGCATAGCTGCTGCTATGGAGCTGTGAGGGAAGGACGGGTAGCTTTCCACTGAACTAAGAGTTGAAATTGACCAAAACCAACCACCATTTATCCACCTGTCCTTTTCCTGGAAGTTGCAAAGTCTCGATAGACTCCACGGTTCCAGAATAGCTACATCCGTCAGATCCTGCCAGCGCAGCTGATTTCCAAGCGAGAAGGCGCCTTGTCACTGATTCCTCTTCCGCCATCTTCCGTGAATCCTCCGACCTGACTTTTTATACCACACATTGCTTTGGGTCTCATCCCACAGAGTGTCCTGTTTTCCACGTGCAGCTTTTTTCAGGGACAGGAGGGTGAGTCCTCCTCGGCATGCCTCATCCCACATTCCTGACCCCAGGGTGACATCTGGCTTGCCCAGTCTTCCCTGGCCCGGTCAGGTCCCCCTCCCTGCTCCGAAGCAAGGACATGACGGCTCCATTCGTTGCACAGCGAGTCTGGAATTCCCTGCACACCCTTGTGACCCCGTGTCCGGGATGAAGAAGAAGGAAGAGCCCACTGGGTGCAGGAAGACGACAAAGCCCCTTCTGGGGAGCCAGGAGGAGCGAGTTCTGCTTAAATGCAAGCACCCCTGCGGCGCGGTGTGGGGAGGAAGCCGGGACTGAGGGGCAGGGGCTGGAACCTGTCAACCCAGCTCCACACAGCTTGGTTTCCGATCGCTTCTCACGTCACTCAGGCCTTGGGGGCGGGGCCTTGCGCAATATCCAATCAGGGGGTTGGGCGGGGCCCTGCGAACTGTCTAATCAGAGGCGCCCCCGGAGAGGAGGGCGGGGCCTGGCGCCACCCCACCGAGCCTTTGTTTCTTGCGCCCGCCCCCCTCAGGCTCCCGTCTCCGTTTCCCCGGGAGGCCCCGGTGTCTCCGCTGCAGTCTCTGTGGCGCCGTGACCTGCACGGGTCGCGGGAGCCGCAGGGAGGACGCCGGGACACCCCGGGAGCTGGGAAATGGTGAGTGTAAGGGTCCGGGCGTCCCCAGGCGGGGAGGAGGGGCGATTGGAACCGGCTGGAACCGGCTGTGGCGGGACCCGGGCCTCCCCACGGTCCGCTCCGGAGTCTGCGGACCCGAGTCGCCGCTGGCGCAGCTCGGCCCTCGGTCCCTCCGGCCAGGGGGTGGGGCTGGGCCGGCAGCCGGGCCCCCGGGCGTCCTGTCCCGTCCCTGCGCAGCGACCTCGGCCCTGGCGCCCTCTCTGGGAGGCTCCTCGGCCGCAGCCCCGCGTGTCCCCAGATTTGCGGTGACGGCGGGAGGGTCATCGGGGGAGGGTCGCGACTCGGTGGGTGGAGGTCGTGCGTGGGCGGGAATAAGGTGTCTGGGGTTCCCAGTCCCTCCTTTCTGCTTTTAAAAATTAAACTGAGGCAGTGTTGAAAATTAAAGAGCAAACAGCGGTTCACGAAGGAGAAACACCCAGTCATGGTTTGGGGGCCCGGTGGGGGGGCTTCAAGGAAACACTTCAAGGTGCACGAGGAAGCAAACCCAGTTCCATGCTTCGTTGCTTACTGTGATGTAGTCGGCTTCGTCGGTCTAGCCTGGTGGAAATTTTTTGATTGTGTAGTCAAAAGGGTTAATTGGAGATTGTGGTTTGTTAAGCCTAAATTTCGTTTCTTTATAAATAGGTAATTTATTAGAATTTCATTTGAGTTCGATTTTGGTTTCCTTCAGTGGAAACCACGGCCACTTCGTGAGATTACCTCCCAATTAATTGTTTTTAACACCCTACCAGGGAGACTGGTTTTCCCCTGTGTCAAATCCTCAACGCAGTTCCCCAGCCGAACTCCTCTAGGGCTTGCAGTAAAATCCTAAATTTCCATCTCCTTCCCCTCATTCCCAGATGCCAACTTCCCCTCTCCGATTCACAACATTATCAACGATTTGTCTTTTAGTGTCTATTTCTAACAGACACGGTATTTTAATTGTTTTATCATGTTTTTTCAAGAAAGCAATGGATGGCTTTGGAAAATATTTGTTTTCTGTTTCTGAGCATTTCGCATGACAGGGAAGCGGAGAATAACCACCTGCCACTTTGCTTTAATAAAATCTTTGTGCTTCTGCTCATTTTATCTTTCCTAAGCACAAACACCTTATGGGAATGTCTTTGGGTTGAGGTTCCCCTTTGGAAACTTTACAGGGTGATGTGTCCTCAGCCCACACTCTGTCTTTTCCTAGTTCTGGGTTTCAGAACTGTCTGGGCTGACACAAGGTGCCCACAGCTGCTCTGTCTCTTGGAGGATTTAGTGAATGTCAGCCCCTGGGTCACTCCTCCCAGAGGATGGCCTGAGAGTGGAGCCTCTCAGGGGAGCAGCCGGATGTCCTGGAGTGGCAGGAGTCTCCTGGTATACCCTTCATCTATATAGCCAGCTCCATGGGGCACTCAGCTTCCATGTCTTGGGGACACATTGCTGGCTGGTCAAATGGATGGTGGTATTGAGGGGAAAGGCATATGATTCTTGCCCTCTGAAGTCTCTCACACTAGTGAAGGGAGAAAAACCATCCCAAAGGACAGGACAACCCACCCAGCTGAGGCAGTGCAAGAACCTGAAAAGCGAAATGTATTTGCACACAGAGTGGCACCACGCAGGGTTTCTTAGCAGGGTGGTCAGTGGGCCCCCAGTGAGCAGGATGGGGGCGAGAGGATGTCCCCCATAATGGGATGAGGTGATCTGACACTTGAGTCAGACGTATCTCTGTTCCTAGTCAGCACTAACCCTTTTCTGAGTTTGTCCCCTGGAAAAGATTTGCTCACTTATTGCAGTTTTCAGATTTTTCTTTTTATTTTATTTTATTTTTGAGACAAAGTCTCACTCTTTTGCCCAGGCTAGAGTGAGTGCCCTGGCATCAGCCTAGCTGACAGCAACCTCAAACTCCTGGGCTCAAGCGATCCTCTTGCCTCAGCAGAAGTAGCTGGGACCGCAGGCATGCGCCACCATGCCTGGCTACTTTTTTCTATATATTTTTAGTTGTTCAATTAATTTCTTTCTATTTTTAGTAGAGACGGGGTCTCGCTCTTGCTCAGGCTGGTTTCGAACTCCTGAGCTCAAACAATCCGCCCGCCTCACCCTCCCAGAGAGCTAGGATTACAGGCGTGAGCCGGCTCAGATTTTTCTCTTTAAATAGCTATCAATATGCTTTATCAGTAGAGCTTGAAAGATAAAATTTTCAAAAGAGGTGGATTTCAGAAAAAAATTTAAATATCAAGTTTTAGATTACATTTGTTAAAAATTCCTATTTACCTTTTTTCTTCCCCAGAGCATGTGTAGTAAGTTTCTCATGTGTATTCTTTTTTGGTGGGGTGATTTCAGTGGAATTCCAGGGCTTAGTCTTAGGAATGCTACCAAGGAAGAGAAATAGGGTAAAACTCTCTTCTATTATGGCTGCAGGAAAATGAATACATTCCCACAAATTAAACGTGGTAGATGAATTGGTGAGTTACAAAGATTCACCAAAACATCAGTTCCTCTGCTGAGTTTAATGCGAAATCATCTGGGTTGGGACTTGGCAGCTCCTAGAATTGTTCACATATAATTGTTTACCCTATGATTTGTTATAATGGAAATAATTAAATGACATATTTAGTGTCTGAAAAGGATAGATACTTTTGCTTTTTCTGTTGAGGTATGAAATGTAAATGCCTTATCATTTCCTTCCCTGGTGTAAACATAAAAACTGAGTTTGAGTGATTTTGCTGGATTCTTTAAACACTGGGTATTTTCTGCCGTAAAAGTAAGTGAGTAGCTTTGACTGGGAACAGAAGGCTGGGGCCAGTGACTGCAAGTTCAGGCCAATCTTGAGCCTGGGAAGGGGAGTCATTGCAGGCCCAGTTGGTTCTTCCAGGGGAGTCTCCCTGCTGGTGTCTCAGCGGCTCACGGTGACCTTGGGGGGAGCCCTTTGTACTGAGCGAAGCTCAGAGCTCTGGAAAGCTGGGGACCCACACAGGCAGATGGGGTTGGGAAGGGATGCCCTGTCTGAGGTTGTAATTGTTATTATCCTGGTGCTGTTTCTTAGACATTGTCAAATGGAACACATCTGGATTGAGGTAAAGAATGCATTCATAGTGAAGGAATACTGCAAAAGCCCGAAAGCACCAAGTATAAGATCTGCAGGCATCCCAAAGGGTAGACAGAAGAGGGTTTTCTTTGACAGGGAGACGTGAACAAGATTAGAAAGAAGGTGGGAGGCAGAGGGCAGGAGGGAGGGAACAAAATCAGATCCTAGGTCAGAGACTGTTTTACCCGGAGGTCAGCCTGTTCTTCAGAGGGGTCATGAGAGAGGGGGGTTGCCTGCTGATCCCCAAGCTTGAGAACATGTGTCATCTTCTGAATGTGAGTTCCCTTGGGAACTGTGGGCGGAAACGGCTTCTTTTCTGAGCTGTTTCTCTTTTGATTCCTTTACAGAATCTTGCTGCCATATAATCTCGGTTTGCCTAAGCATTCCAGAATTTTATTCCGTGATTTTGGTGTCATATTTTTACTGTCTTTGTTGAAAATCTAAGTGGATTGAGTGATAAGGTCTGAATAAGCAAAGACAGTTCTGGAAATAAAATAATTTGTTTTATGCTTCATTTAATTAATAAGACTATAAACACCCAGGGACCTACCACCCAGGTGAATAAATAGGCCTTGGCAGTTCTCGTGTGTCCTCATGTCACCTCCTTTGTGTACCCGCAGGTGACCAGATCCTCATCTTTTTGACTTAGCTTTATGGTTTTACCATCTGTGTATCATGAAAGTGAGTTTTGCTTGGTGGTTTTTTTTTTGAATTTTTTAGTAGGTTAATATTATCATGGATATATCATTAATATTATGCTGAAAGGGCTTTTTTGTGGTTCTTTGCCTGAGGTTCTTTGTCTGAGGCTGGGGTTCATCTAGTTTACTCACCCATTCCACTACTTATGGGACTTGGGATGTTTCGGGTTTACTTTAGATTTGTTGACCATGTCATTCTTGTTTTTGTCCCCAGGGATAACATGTCATCAATTTTTTACACATTGGGGAAAAATTTCTGGGTTGTAGACTGTAGATAAACTCAAATTTACTGGGAATGATGATAGATTGGGTGTATGAATTAACTGTCTCATCTTTCACGCATGTGTGTTTATTCTTGTATTTTACCAACACTCGAAGTTATCTAACTCATTTATCTTTTTTTTTTTTTTTTTTTGAGACAGAGTCTCACTGTATTGCCCGGGCTAGAGTGCCGTGGCATCAGCCTAGCTCACAGCAACCTCAAACTCCTGGACTCAAGCAATCCTCCTGCCTCAGCCTCCTGAGTAGCTGGGACTACAGGCATGCACCACCATGCCCGGCTAATTTTTTCTGTATATTTTTAGTTGTCCAATTAATTTCTTTCTAATTGTAGTAGAGATGGGGTCTCGCTCTTGCTCAGGCTGATTTCGAACTCCTGAGCTCAAACAATCCGCCAGCCTCGGCCTCCCAGAGAGCTAGGATTACAGGCGTGAGCCACCGCGCCCGGCCCTAACTCATTTATCTTTGTCCATCTGGTGTTGAACAATCTCCACGTGATTATTTATTGCTTTTTACTGATTTCTATTGGTTGAATATTTTTCCTATGTGGTCTTTCATCTTCTGTGAAATAGTGTCTATTCACATTCTTATGCTTACTTCCTTTGTAGATTTATTGCTTTTGGGTTTTTTGTTTTAACATACTCCAAACAGTCTTCCTTTTTCATTTGTAGGGATTGCAAATATGTTTTCCCAGGGCCGGTGTGGTGGCTCACGCCTGTAATCCTAGCCCTCTGGGATTACAGGCGTGGATTGCTCAAGGTCAGGAGTTCGAGACCAGGCTGAGCAAGAGCGAGACCCCATCTCTACTAAAAAATAGAAATAAATGATCTGGACAACTAAAAAAAAAAAAAAAAGAAAAAAATATATAAAATTAGCCGGGCATGATGGCGCATGCCCGTAGTCCCAGCTACTCGGGAGGTTGAGGCAGGAGGATCTCTTGAGCCCAGGAGTTTGAGGTTGCTGTGAGCAAGGCTGACGCCACGGCACTCTAGCCAGTGCTGGGGCAACAGAGCAAGACTCTGTCTCAAAATATATATATATATATATATATATATATATTTTTTTTTTTTTTTTCCCCAGATTGTGGTTTATCTTTTCACTCCATTCTACATTTTGATGGACTGTTCTTAATTTGCATAGAGTTGAGTTTGTCACTGTCTTCCTTTGGGCTTTGGGGCCTACTTTATTTTCTCATGTAAGAAAACTTTCCCTACTGTGAAGTCATAAACATTTGCTTGTGTCTTATGAAAGTGTCTGCTTTTGTCTTACACAGTTGTTTTATTTTTTTTTTCTAATGTGCTTTTGAGATCTCTTTCAAGAGACTTATTATAAACTCCAGCTCTATCCTGACAGGGCTCTAGGGGATTTGGTTGTGGATTTGGTTATGTACAGTGTGTCTTTTTGGGATACTTCTTTATTCCATCGGACAACTGCTTTGTCATGGCTTCATGTACTTTTAATGGATGCCTTGGTTTTAGAATTTGCTATTTTCCATTGGTCTTTCTGCCCATCTCTCTGCTAGTAGCATTCTGTCTTGATTAGTGTAGATTTCAAAGCCTGGATGTTTGGTAGGGGAAGTGCTAAAGAGTCACTTTGGGCTACTGTATCAAATTACCATAGACTGGGTGGCTTAAATAACATTTATTTCTCACAGTTCTGGAGGCTGCAAAGTCCAAGTTCAAAGTTCTAGCAGATCAGGTGTCTGGTAAGGGCCTGCTTCCTGGTTTGCAGATGGCCATCTTCTTGTGTCTGTCTTCCCCTGGCAGAGAGGAGAGAGGATACAAGCTCTCCTGTCTCTTCTTACAAGAGTACTAATCTCATTCATGAACACTCTACTCTCACGAGCTCATCTAATCCTAATTACTTGCTAGAGATGCCACTTTCTAATACTATCATATTGGGGGTTAGGATTTCAATGTACGAATTTTGGGCGTAGGGCTGTGTGCGATATAAATACTCAGTCCATAACAATTTTAACTGTATTCTTTACAAAATCTTGGCTATTTTTAATCATTTATCTTCTATTTCAGTTTTTAAAAATATGTTTTTTTTTTTAAAATTTTAGTGGCAAAACAAACTTGGTTGTGAATTTCTTGGAATTTATTTATTTATTTTTGAGACAGGGTCTCACTCTGTTGCCCGGGCTAGAGTGTAGTAGCGTGATCACAGCTCACTGCAACCTTAAACTCCTGGGCTCAAGCAATTCTCCTGCCTCAGCCTGCCAAGTAGCTGGGACTACAGGCGCGCACCACGACACCCAGCTAATTTTCCTACCATTTGTAGAGATGGAGGTCTTGCTATATTGCCCAGGCTGGTCTTGAACTCCTGGCCTCAAGCAACGTCCCTGCCTTGGCCTTCCAGAGTGCTAGGATTACAGGTGTGAGCCACTGTGCCCAGCCAACATGGAATTTAATAAAACACTATTTTGGTGCGGTTACATCATGGTGGTATTCAGTCTGCTTTCTAAGGATTTATTTTGTCTTTCCATTTCCAGAGAATTTTCATTCTTTGATGTCTTTCAATGTATACTTTTTGCATTATAATTACGTATCCTTCATTAGACTTTTTGGGACTTTAAGAAAATTAATTTTAATAGAGATTAGTTTTATTAGACCATGTTGGGTTGTTGTTTATAATTCAAAATACACTGACATTTATTTGTGCTTTGAATTTACATTCTGGAAATTACTAAAAGTATTACATATGTAGAAAATACGTAAAACGATTGCACAGTGAACCTAAATTATTATGGAACCAATATTGTGAATTATGAGATAATTTTCTTTTCTTTATAGTTTTACAATCTGTGCATCTCTGTGTCATTGTATTTTATATTTGAATAATTTTATACAAATGATGCCATCCTATGTGTAATATTGCATGTTGGCCTTCTGTTTTACACAGTCGTGAATCTTCCATGGAATGGTAGTTTATTTGCTTCTTTATTTAATAGTCTTT
>CAUYSK010071852.1:0-13853 GCA_963575035.1 Avahi laniger | reverse complement strand
TTTTTCTATTTTTAGTTGTTTGGCCAATTTCTTTCTATTTTTAGTAGAGATGGGGTCTTGTTCTTGCTCAGGCTGGTCTTGAACTCCTGAGCTCAAACAATCCACCCACCTCGGCCTCTCAGAGTGCTAGGATTACAGGCGCGAGCCACCACGCCTGGCCTGGTGACAAATACAATTTTAAATGGTGGTCTGACAAGGTGGCTCATGCCTATAATCCCAGCACTTTGAGATGTCAAGGTGGGAGAATCACTTGAGTCCAGGAGTTCAAGACCAGCCTGAGCAAGAGCGAGACCCCATCTCTACAAAAAAATAGAAAAATTAATGGGGCATGGTGGTGCATGCCCATAGTCCCAGGTATTTGGGAGGCTGAGACAAGAGGATCACTTGAGCCCAGGAATTTGAGGTTGCTATGAGCTAGGCCGATGCCACTGCACTCTAGCCTAGGCAAGAGAGCAAGACCCTGTCTCAAAAAAAAATTTTTTTGTAATGGCGCATAATACTGTGTGTGGCTATGTCATAGTGGACTATAAACACACAACCATTTTCCTACCATGAGAGATAATTCGTGGATTCTTTTTCCACTACAAATAATGCTGTGATGAATGATTTTGCATGTGAAGCCTTGCTACTATTTTGGGTTATTTTCATGTGAAAGCTATTAACAAAGTGAATTGTGTTCAGAGAAGATTGACCAGGATGAAGATTGGATTTTGAATCCATGCAATGTAATAATTTATGTTTATATGGCACTTTACATTTTATGAAACATTTCTCTTTTCTCTCTGTCTCTCTCTCTCACTATCTCTCTCTCTCTCTCTCTGATATGAAAAACATTTAACCTGAAGAAGAGGAGACAGGAGTTCATGACTGCCATCTGTGAATACCTGAATGGCCGAGATATGAAAGAGAAGAGACTACAGTTGACCCTCGAACAACACAGGAGTTAGGGGAACCAACCCCCCATGCAATAGAAAATACACCTGTAACTTTTGACTCCCCCAAAACTTAACCGCTGATAGCCTATTGTTGATACAAAGCCTTATCGATAATGTAAACAGTCAATTAACACACAAATAGACTAGTATTTACACATATTTTATGCATTCATGGCATATCTTTTTCTTAATTTTTTCAATATTTCTAGGCTGTGCAGCACATCTGTGAGTTTTTTCAAATTGTTACAAATCTCCAAAAAATTTTCCAGTATATTTTTTGAAAAAAATCTGTATAGAAGTGGCCCTATGAAGTTCAAACCCATGTTGTTCACGGGTCAACTGTGATTTCATATGGTTCCAAAGAACAGACTCTGCCCACTGTTGGCTAAGTGTGCTGGCCTTGGATGTTTTCTTCCAGCCCCTCCTTATGGAGGGCAGACTTTCCATATCTTAGCACTTCTGCTTCTGACTCAAATTCTCAGAATCTGGGACTTCTTCTGAAATAAAGATAGGTTCTGTCTCTGCAAAGGAATTTTCAACTCTTTAGCAAGAAAGAGATAACTCTAAAGTTGGGTTGTCAGTAGGGCTGAGATTTATCCAGCAAGAAGGGAACACTTTGGTCTGGGGAACTGTCAAGGGATTGAGGTAGGGGTGTGTGTGTGTGTGTGTGTGTGTGTGTGTGTGTGTGTGTGTGTGTAAATTCAGCTGCAACTGTAAAAAGGCAGAGGAAGTTGCATAAAAATGTGTAGAAGAAGCTGTGGCTGGAGAATGACCAGGCTGAGTGTTTACTTCTCTGTAAGGTAGAAGGTACATAGACGTTGGTTGGCAGTTGGCAACATTTCAGAATGTGACTCACCAAGTCAGTGTGTGCTCACTATGATTGATGGCTTGTCAATCACTGAGAAATAGCAACCTCTTGTCAGCACCGGGCTGTGGGAATGGAAGAATATTTGCCCTAAAGCTGCTAACGTTCGTCCAATGAAGATGATTTTTAATTTAATTTTCATCTATTTTATTAAGTAACTACTAAGCATAGGCAATGTTCCAGGCTCTTTGGGAAATACAAAGATGATTCAGATTTAGGATCTATTTACAAGGGACTTACAATTTCTTCATATGAGTTTCCCACATGAAAGGGCACCATGACAATATGGCAAGGGGCGGGGCTGATACTGCTCCCATAGGGAAGGGCAGCAAATATTGGGAACAACAATATAATCGACCACAGCCCACCCTCTTGGTGAATCTCTTGCTTCCACTGCTTCACACTAAAATCGTCACCCCCCTCCACGAGGAAAACACCTGAATCCCATGCAGTCACAGCGTCACGGTCAAAGTCTAGGGTCTCGTGACAGTCTCTGTTTCACATCAGTCGAGGCTCCCCTTCACCACCTACCAGTGAACTAAACAGGCAGGTGTCAATAGAAAAGAACTCCAACTCTATAAAATGATTTAAAGAAGTTTATTCTGAGCCAAATATGTGTGATCATGGCCCAGAGAGCCACACCCAAGAAGCCTTGAGCAAGTGGCCTCCCGGTGGTTGGGTTAACAGTTTGGTTTTATGCATTTCAGAAATTACACATAAAGTCATAAGTCAATACATGGAAGGAGTACATTGGTTTGGCCTGAAAAGGCGGGACATTCCAAAGCAGGGCATTACAGGTTATAGATGGGTTTAAAGATTCTTTGATTTGTAATTGGCTAAAGAAATGAAGCTTTGTCTAAAGTCCTGGAATGTTTTAAGTTAAGACAAGGAAGTCTGTTAATCAGAGACAAGTCACTGGACATGGACTCAAGTGATCTGTTAAGTAAATTGAAGACCTGCAGGTGTGGTTCAAGCTTTGTCTTGCATAGCCTTAGGCCTGTTACTGAGTTACAAAGGACATATCCAAGAAGGGACAGGGGCATGTTGAGGCATGTCTGACCTCCCTTCTCATGGCCAACAACTACAAACCGGGTATGTCTGGGGTCCCCTTGGCCAAGAGGGGGTCCATTCTGTTGCCTGGAGGGCTTAAGATTTTATTTTAGTTCACACAAGTAATCTGCCCTTCTTCCCAATATTCACCAACAGACAATGGTGTAATGCAAAGGTTAGCCCTAGAAGATGCTCCCACTCAGCTAGGGAAAGGATGGAAGGAAGGAAGCAGCCAGTGGTCTATAGCGTTCTGAAAGGTATAAAAAAGCTCTAAAAAGCTCCCTACCTGGGACTGGGGTAAATTCCTTGACCAGATTCTGGTTCTGTCCCTGGAAATGGCTCCCTATTCCACTATTTCCTGTGGCTCTCGGGTTCACCCTCTGGGAGGCTCATTAAGCTCAGTGGCCATATCTGAATGATCTTGGCATTGTTGTCAGTCTGGTCCAGGACACTTCTTTGTTGGTAATTCTGCTTGTTGTGTGTCTATTCAAATTTCTATTTCTTACTGAGTCAGTTTTGGGAGTTTCTACCTCTTTAGGAATTTGTCCATTTCATCTAGGTTATATGATTTGTTGTCATAGAATCGTTCATAGGATTCTCCATACAGTACATTTTATTTCTGTAAATTTGGTAATAATATCCCCACTTTTATTCCTGCTTTTGCTGATTTGAATCTTTTCTCTTTTTTTTTTTTTTTGGTCTAAAGGTTTGTCAATCATGTTTATCTTTTCAAAGAACCAATGTTATGGGTTGAATTGTGTTCCCCAAAGGGTATGTTGTTCTAGCCCCCAGAACGTGCAAATGTGATCTTATTTGGAAATAGGGTCTATGCAGGTGTGTAGTTAAGTCAACACCCTCATCAAAAGATGAGGTCATAGTGGAGTGGAGTGGGCCCTGATCCAATGACTGATGTCCTTGTAAGAAGAAAGAAATTTGGACCTGGACACACAGTGGAGAGTCCTATGTGAAGACGGAAGCACAGAATGGAGGGATGTGTCTACAGCCAAGGTGCACCAAGGATCGCTGGCAACCACGAGAGGCTAGAAGAAGGCATGGAACAGATTCTCCCTCAGAACCTCCTGAATGAACCAACCTGGCTGATTTCAGACTTCTAGTCTCTAGAACTGTGAGAAAATAAATTTCTGTCGTTTTAAGCTGCCCGGTAATCATTCGTTACCGCAGCCCTAGGAAACCAATATGACCATTTTGGGGTTTGCTAATCTTGCCTATTGATTTTCTGTTCTCTATTTCATTTATTTGCACTCTAATATTTTTACTTTTACTTGCTTTGGGTTTAGCTTGCTCTAGTTTCCTAAGGTGGAAGTTTAGATTATTGATTTAAGTATTTTTTTTTAACATAGATCTTAACAAATACACATTTCCCTCTGAGCACTGCTTTTAAGGCATTTGATAAGTTTTGTTATGCAATGTTTTTATTTTCAAGCACCTGGAATTATTTTCTAATTTCTCTTGTGATTTCTTCTTTGACCGATTGGATATTGAGAAGCATGTTGTTTCATTTCCACATATTTTTGAATTTCTAGTATTTTCTTCTGTTATTGAATTCTAATTTCATTTCACTGTGAAATGATTTTGTATCATTTCAATCTTTTTACATTTACCAAGATTTGTTTTATGGCTTAACATGTGTCCCATTTATCCTGAAGAATGTTCCATGTACACTTGAGACGAATGCATTTTCTGCTCTTGTTGGGTTGAGTGTTCTATACATGTTTATTAGGTTTAGTTGGTTAATAGTGTTGTTTAAGTCTCCCATTTCCTCGCTGATCTTCTGTCTAATTGTTCTATCCATTATTAAAAGTGGAAAAAAATATATTTATAGGAGTGGAATTTCTCGTGATATGGGTTCTAATTTGTCTACATCTTTGCCCCTTTTGTCAAATATATAGGTTCCGGGGATTAGGACATGGACATTTGGTGGCGGAAGCATTGTCCTGACTCCCACAGAGAGTGCAGAGAGGTAGAAGATGGGCTGAAAATGGTCAGCAGGGAACAGAACACATGGGATGAACCTGGGCTTTTATAAATTGTAACTAAGGGAGCAATGCCTTCTGATTTACTTAAAGCCAAAGCCCTCGCTCCTGGGTGGAGAATGGGTTGTTGAACAGCAAAAAGGGAAACAGAGAGACCAGAGAGGATGTCAGTGAGCACTCCAGAAAGAGATGCAGATTCTGGGCTGGAGTTGTAGCAGTGGAGGTGGAGAACACGGGCAGGACTCGAGCTGTATTTGGAGGTAGAACCAACAGCATTTGCTCCTGGATTTGACCTAGAAATGCCCACGCCGAGGGGTTTGCTTGCAGAGAAATCACCTGTGCCCCAGCCTGGAAATTTGACACCTGGAGACTCTGTCCACATAGGAGGATGGCTGGTGGAACGGACAACAGTGGCATCTCTGGGTAGCACATTTGAGGCCCGGAAGTCTCTTTGCAGACCAACGACAAAGTGTGTAGGACAAAAATGATTAACATTCCAGCTTTGCCCCATTCCTGCTCCCACCTGCTAAAGTCATCCCTGCTTTGCTCGTTCCAGTTCTCCTCTATGGCCTGACCTCAAAAGGAAGTCTTGGTGTTCCCTAGAGATATGATCAGAAAAAAGAGCAAAGGGAGTTGGAATCCGAGAGACAGGAGAAAAAGGGGTAGGAAGGAAAAGAGATGCATAAAACTTCTCCTAGAGGAGGTTTTAGGGAGTTTGAAAGGAAAAGGATGCAAGCAGATGCAGAACATTGGGGAAGTGGACGGGAGAGGAAAGAAAATAGTAGGAAGTTTTGCTATGTTTGAAAAAAAAAAAAAGAACTAGCCTCATTCTGAAATTCCTTTTAGTTGCAAGAGTGCATTTCTTTGACTGTAGGACAGTCTGTGTAGCTCTATTATGATTAGTTCAGTTTGTAGTCAGTTGCTTGTCCCACTATACACAGTATAGGCCTATTTGCTTCAAAAGAGGTTTTGAGGCCGGGCTCAGTGGCTCACGCCTGTAATCCTAGCACTCTGGGAGGCCGAGGCGGGTGGATCACTCAAGGTCAGGAGTTCGAGACCAGCCTGAGCAAGAGTGAGACCCAGTCTCTACTAAAAATAGAAAGAAATTATCTGGACAACTAAAAATATATATATATAAAAAAAATTAGCTGGGCATGGTGGTGCATGCCTATAGTCCCAGCTCCTTGGGAGGCTGAGGCAGGAGGATCGCTTGAGCCCAGGAGCTTGAGGTTGCTGTGAGCTAGGCTGATGCCACGGCACTCTAGCCAGGGCAACAGAGCCAGACTCTGTCTCAAAAAAAAAAAGAGGTTTTGGTCTATAACTTTCCAGGACATGAAGTTGAAAACGTGTCACAATTCATATATAAATTGTCCATTCTCCGATTACTCAAGCAGATGCGTCATAGCCTCACCCTCCCACCCCCATGTTTTCCTTTATGCAATGACTCAGTTGTAAATGCCAGGTTCCCCCTCTCCCTTCCCAAGTTGGGAAGTGGAACCACGTAGTGTAGGTGGGTCGTGGGGCCCTGTGGATCCACAGCCAGTGTTTATAAATCCCTGGTGCAGCGGGAACAACCATGAACCTACTGTCAGGTGAGCTGGTGTGGGTTCTGGTTTGCTGCTCTATGGCTGTGTGACCTTGCCAGGTCACTTTACCTCTCTTGAGTTTCTCTTAAAAATGGAGCTGATGATGTGAAATTTCCAGATTTGTCGTAAGAATTAAATGTGATAAGTGGTGCTTTGTGAAAGTGCTTTGTAGACTAGACAAGCCTCTACAAGGCTTGGCCTGGTCTTCTTTTTGTAAACTCAAAGCACTCAGTACAATGGCTGGCACACAGGAGGCACTACGTAA
The DNA here is from genome assembly GCA_963575035.1 of Avahi laniger. Lineage (NCBI taxonomy): Eukaryota > Metazoa > Chordata > Mammalia > Primates > Indriidae > Avahi > Avahi laniger. The sequence continues at coordinate 7,158 of CAUYSK010071852.1, read as the reverse complement.
ATATTTATCAAATGAACCAATAGCTCCCATCTCTTGCAAGATGCTCCTCCATTAGAATGCACAGCCCTTGGCTGTAGGACATGCGCCATTGCCCCAACTCTCATTCTGCCAAGAAACCAGATGCAATGATTCCCAAAGCCCTGGTGATTGCTAAATGTATCAATCTTCCATATGCATTTGTGTTTGTTTTTGGAGTCTTAGAAAGGAGGATCCAAAAAGAGTTTAAAAGGCGTCTAGTTCAGCCCCCAACCTGATGCCTGGACATCTCTTCAGCCTACTCATCGAATCCCCAGACGGCCTCTGCTTGCACACCTCTAATAACAGGTAGCTCGCTCCACGGATGGGCAACCCAAACGGTCAGAAAGTTCTTTCTTAAGTCAAGTGCGTCTCCCTGTCATTGCTACCTTTCTTCTTTAGTTCTCCCTTCTGGAGTGGCACAGAGCCAATCTACTGCCCTCCCGCACAGCCCTTCAGATAGTTGCAGCCAGTGGCCAGGACTCCTGAAGCTTCTCCAGGGAAGCCTCCCTGGTCTCTGCAATTGTTCCTCATCTGACATCATTTGAAGGTCCCCCTCTGTCCCCAATCCTGGTCACTTTTTGCTGTACAAGCTCCCAGTTTGCCTACCTCCTTTTTTAGGGTGTGTGTCCAGAAATAGACCCAGAATTCCTGAGGTGGCCTGACCTAGCTGGCAGAGAGAAGAGGGAACCGCCACCTCCTTCCTCTTTCCAAGCCCCAGGTTTTGGTGATAGCAGCTCAAGTTCCCATTTACATTCTCCAGCTGCTCCCCCACAGTCCTGATCCCTGTTTTGCTTCCTGTTGAGTAAAACCTTACTTGTTTTTCATACCCACTGCTGTGTCATCGGCAGCATTAATGTAACTGCTAACTGAACTTTAGCATTCCCATCCATTATGGATGTAGGTAACCAACACAGCCCCATTAGCGTAATCGGTAACTTTGTCACCAATAGAAATCACAGAATGTTCACATCACATTCCAGCTACAGAAAACTCAAAAAGGCTGGGCGCGATGGCTCATGTCTGTAATCCTAGCACTCTGGGAGGCAGAGGCAGGTGGATGGCTCAAGGTCAGGAGTTCGAGACCAGCCTGAGCAAGAGCGAGACCCCGTCTCTACTAAAAATAGAAAGAAATTATCTGGACAACTAAAAAAATATATATAGAAAAAATTAGCCGGACATGGTGGCGCATGCCTGTAGTCCCAGCTACTCGGGAGGCTGAGGCAGGAGGATCACTTGAGCCCAGGAGTTTGAGGTTGTTGTGAGCTAGGCTGATGCCAGGGCACTCTAGCCAGGACAACAGAACCAGACTCTGTCTCAAAAAGAAAAAAGAAAAGAAAACTCGAAAAATCATTTATGCACATCCCCACTTCAAAATTATGGTAGCCACCAGACCTGCTGTTAGATCTTGCTAATCAACGCATCGATCAAGTAGCACATTTGGTACTACATCACAGCTAGGTTTTTATTAATATTTTGAAAACTATAGGCACCCTTGGTAGTTCAAGGTATTTTATTTTATACATTTAAAAAGCATTGTTCTCAGGAAGGGTCCCTAGGTTTCACTAGACATGACCAAAAAGATTAAGAACTTCTGTCTGAAGCCAAAGGATTCAAAGAATGCTCATTCTTTGATCCCTTCCAGACATTTCCTGAGGGCCTACTATGTGCAAGATCCTACATGACCCTGACCCTCACGAAGATCACAGTCTGGGAAGGGAGACAGATATGTAAATGACACTTAAATACCATGTTGTACCTGTTGTGATGGAGATGTGTGTAGTGGTAGAAATGGAACAGCATTAGAGGCCTAGAGACGCAGGTTCAAATCCTGGCTCTTCCACTACTTGCAGTGTGATCTCCTCACATCCTCTTAGCCCCTCCGAGCCTCAGTCCTCTTATCTGTTTTCCTCATCACAACCCTGCAAGTTACATCTTAATTCCCATTTTACAGATGAAAAAACTGAAGCTTTCTTACCCAAGATCACTCAGCCAGTGAGTGACAGATCCAGGACAAGGTCCTCCTTTTTTCTGACTTCCAGCCTGAGCTCTGCCAGCTCCACACTGACTGTTTATCAAAGGTCTCAAAGGGAACACCAATGTTTTCTGCATCTGCCCTAAGAGCCTAAAACTTCTACGCAGCAAACGCAGAAAGTATTTCCTGGGTAGAGAATGTGGCCCAGCCTGCTTGGCCTTGCCAACCTTGACTGGCCAACCCCAGGTCTCCTCTTCAGGAGGCATCTTAAAATTCTCAGCAGAGCCCTTTTCCTCTTTTAGCGCCTTGCACCGTCCGGTTGCGCTCTTTTTTGCTGCTGCTGTCCTGCTCTAGCATACAGCCGGTGCCATGCGTTTCAGAGGCCTGAAAAGCCCCACCAGCCTCCAGGTGCTCAACGATTACCTGGCGGACAAGAGCTACATGGAGGGGTATGTGCCATCACAAGCAGATGTGGCAATATTTGAAGCAGTCTCTGGCCCGCCGCCTGCCGACTTGTGTCATGCCCTACGTTGGTATAATCACATCAAATCTTATGAAAAGGAAAAGGCCAGCTTGCCAGGAGTGAAGAAAGCTTTGGGCAAGTATGGCCCTGCTAATGTGGAAGACACTGCAGGAAACGGAGCTACAGATAGTAAAGATGATGTTGACATTGATCTCTTTGGATCTGATGAGGAGGAGGAAAGCCAAGAAGCAAAGAGACTGAGGGAAGAATGCCTTGCACAATATGAATCAAAGAAAGCCAAAAAACCTGCACTTGTTGCCAAGTCTTCCGTCTTATTAGATGTGAAACCTTGGGATGATGAGACAGATATGGCAAAATTAGAGGAGTGCGTCAGAAGCATTCAAGCAGACGGCTTGGTCTGGGGCTCCTCTAAACTAGTTCCAGTGGGATATGGAATTAAAAAACTTCAAATACAGTGTGTTGTTGAAGATGATAAAGTTCGAACTGATATAGTAGAGGAGCAGATCACTGCTTTTGAGGACTACGTGCAGTCCATGGACGTGGCTGCTTTCAACAAGATCTAAAATCCATCCTGGATCATTGCACTTAAATAAAAGTTTGAAAGATTTAAAAAAAAAAATTCTCAGCAGAAACCCAGTGTTAAGTGGATCCATGATGGTGGCTGGTGTTACAGCAGCCCCCAGGGTTCTGATTACACAACACCCCCCAGGTTTAGGGAGAAGAGACAAGGAAGGGAAGTGAAAGGTCAAATCCCAGAGGCATCAGGGTTCAGAACTTTGCATTGAATGTTTTCTGTGGCCCACTGTGTGCTAGGCCCCGTCCTGGGGCTGTGGATGCAGACACAGGGACAAATCAGACATGGCTTCTGCCCTTGAGGGGCTCATAATGCAGTGGCACAAATAAGCAATTACACTATAATGTGGGAAGTGCTATGACAGCATGTCACAGGCACCATGAAGGGAACCCAGAGATAGGGCACCTAATTCAGGGAAGGTTGAGAGTGAGAGGAAGCCAGAAGAGATTCCTGGAAGAGTTGTGGCCTAATTTTGAGTATTTTTTTTTTTTTTTTTTTGAGACAGAGTCTCACTGTGTTGCCTGGGCTAGAGTGCCATGGCGTCATCCTAGCTCGCAGCAAGCTCAAACTCCTGGGCTCAAGCAATCCTTCTGCCTCAGCCTCCCAAGTAGCTGGGACTACGGGCATGCGTCACCATGCCTGGCTAATTTTTTCTATATATTTTTAGTTGTCCAAATAATTTCTTTCTATTTTTAGTAGAAACAGGGTCTCGCTCTTGCTCAGGCTGGTTTCGAACTCCTGAGCTCAAACGATCCGCCCGCGTCGGCCTCACGGAGTGCTAGGATTACAAGCATGAGCCATTGCGCCTAATTTTAATTTTTTTAACTTCTCTGTGTCTCCATTGTTTCAACTGTAAAATGGGGATGATAACAGAACGAACTTCACAGGGTTGTGAGGATTAAACAAGTAACTGTATGGAAAAAGCACACAACAGTACAGTGCCTGGTACACAGTGTATGTACGTTGAGTATTAGCTGTCATTGTTACCATGATTCACATTAGCCAGTCGTGGAGGAGGTGGATGGAATTCCAGGCAGAAGTGACAACAGGAGTGAAAGCCAAGCAATCAAGAAACAGCAAGCTGTCCAGTGTCGCTGGAATGAAAAGTGAAAGGAGCGAGTGGAAAGGGGTGAAGTGGAGAGAAAGCCAATGGGGGAGGGGCAGGATCATGGAATAGGACATTCAAGGAATCTGGGCATTATCCAACGTGGGGAGCCACTGAAGAGGGGATAGTCTGATGAGTGTTTTAGATGGTTTTATTGGTCCGTAGGGTTGGAAAATGCCTTCCACAATCAAAGACAAGCCTAAAGTGGTGGGCCCAGGAAAAGGGCCCTTGCAGTAATCCAGGCAAAGCTGCCGAGGGCTGGAACTGGAGCAGTGGTAACAGAATAGAAAAGGGTTGGATTAAAAAAAAATTGGGAAAGTAAAATTGGTAGGACTTGATAACTGGACGTATTGTAGAAAGAGAATGAATCACTAATAAAGCCCAGGATTTTGGCGTAGATGTCTGAGTGGATGAAGGCAGCCTGGTTCTGTATTAACTGTGTCTTTTATTTTCTCTATTCTGACGTTTTGACATCTGGGGCCTTGCCAACCCCTGGAAGGACTGCTCCTCTCAGGGCTAGCAATTCCTAGGCTTAGCAAACCACTCATCTTTAAATCCACTTTTCAAATGCAAATTAAGCAATCCAGAACCCAACCCCAACCACCTCCTTTGCCAGGCTCTCACACTCAGGGCCACTGTCCACCCTGCCTAATCACACCAGGGCCAAGTACCAGACAATCAAGGAGTGCGTCTATTCCCCAGAGCCTATGAAGTTATTCAAAATAACAAAGCCTAAGCCTGCTAACACGCTGCCCTGCCCGTTCCTTTCTTTGGAAACCACAATAAAAGCTCTTTCCCACAATGCCCCCCAATTCTGCCTCTTGACCGACCCTGGTGCTTCTCCATGTGGCCTCCCCATGGTATGTCCCCTTCTCTTGGGATTGGTGATCTTTTCAATGGCAGCCATCTCCTGAGCTGTTGGCCTTTCTGAATCTAAATAATAAAAAAACTTATATTAAAACAGGGCCCCTGAATGGGGCCTGTGGTAGATTGTTACAATAATGGCTCCCAATGAATCATGCCTCCCTCCACTCTGTGTAGTCCCCTCACACAATGGCTCTGGTCATGTGACTTCTTTGGCCAGTGGGACATTAGCAAATGTGTCTATGCAGAGGTGTGGAAAGTGCTTGAACATTGGTCCTTTCCCCTCTTACTTCCCTGAGACCACCCTGTGAAGAAACCCAAACCAGTCCACTGGAGGGTGAAACCATGCGGAGCACCCCGAGTAAGAAGGAGAAAGGGAGCAAATGGTGGTAACAGACCTCAGGGGAGCTAGAGCTGGAGGAGAGTGACAGGAGCCCAGGCTGGGGACACAGGCACAGCCCAAAGTACAAGGGAGGGAGGTAGAGTAGGGCTGAGAATGGATCTGAGGCGAAACGGACAATATCCAGCACAGAGAATGAAGCATTTGTTTAGTTTTCAGTAATCTATGTGGCCTCATATCAAATTTACACACAGGTAATGGCAGGATGTTTGAGGGAAATAGTGGGAAGGGCAGAACATTGGGATCAGCAAACCCGGATTTAAATCCTAGTCCTACCGCTTCCTACTGGTGATCTTGGGCAAGTACCTCCCCTTTGGAAGCACCTGTAATCAGGGACCATATTCCAGTTGTATGCCTTAAACAGCAGTTCTTCTGGCTAAAGAGCCTTTCAAACTGTAAAGTGCTGAAGCAGACCTTGATTATGAAGGTGTTCTATTGCATCTCTAACTCTTCAAGCCCTTCAATAGAATCTCTCCCCTATCTCCTGTCCCTTCTCCAATTCTGTCTTTGCCCATTTAGCTGAATTACTCAGGGATCTCCCTAGACCTCAGTTTCCTCTTTGGTGTTAAGGGGATGAACATAGATGGAGGTGTGGTGTGAAAGGGCTCTGTGAACCGTAAGGCACAATAATCATTAGCTATCTAGACCGGGGATACCCAAGTCGCCAAGGCACCCCAGGTGGCACTCAGGCGACGCTGGAAATGCTGCAGCCACAGGGCGCCGACCACGCCTCCTGGCTTCACGCGCGCGCGGGGCAGGGCCGGTCCACGCTATCTGATTGGGCAGCTCCGTGTGGGGCGGGGTCCAAAGGAGGCGGGCCTTCCGTCCGGCTCTCCGCTGTTGCCAGGGGAAACAGCCGCAGAGCGGCGGAAGGAGCTGAGGACCCGCTGCCGTTGCCGAGGCGGGGAGTGCGGGAACGATGGCGCTCATGGCGGCCTCGGGGCCCGGGTGTCGCACTTGGTGCTTGTGTCCCGAGGTGCCATCCGCCACCTTCTTCACTGCGCTGCTCTCGCTGCTGGTGTCCGGACCCCGCCTGTTCCTGCTGCAGCCGCCCCTGGCGCCCTCGGGCCTCTCGCTGAAGTCGGAGGCCCTGCGCAACTGGCAAGGTGAGCAGGGGCGGGGCCGGGATCGCGGGGCGAGCCTCTTTTCCTCGAACCTCGCGGGTGCCTCGGCATCAGCCTCACCGCCAGTCTGCCGCTGTCTCCGTCGGCAACACTGTTCTCCCGACCCGGAGGACCAACCTCCAGCACCGTCTCTGGCTCCCCATATCCCTCGTCTTTTTCTCTGCAGAGCCCCCCATCTTCGTCATCACTATATTCTCTCCCCTACCCATATTTGTTGCCTTCCCTGTCGCCACCAGACTGGTCAAGGCCCCAAACGCATTCGCTAGCAAACCTACGCTCGCTCTTAGGGGATAAGGGTTTTTCCTTTTCCCACTTCCGTTTCTTATACCCACCTACGTATGCTCTAGGCTTAGGCCCCACTGAAAAATATTTTTCTCTCACCTTCATCATGATAATTGAGCTTTGTCTGTGATCCCCTATAATCGCTGTAAACGTCCTGTCCTCTCGAAATTTGGAATCTCTTCTACTTCTTCGTTTGTATCAAAATCCCGACTCCCAATTCCAGCTCATGGGGAGAGGAGGGCGTCTTCTGCTTTTGGTGAGGTATTTGTTTTCACCGGGGGAGAGAAAATTTGCAGATCAATTAAGTATCAACATCCACTCTTTTTTTTTTTTTT
>CAUYSK010071851.1:0-38489 GCA_963575035.1 Avahi laniger | reverse complement strand
TTTCCAGGGTCACATAGGAGGCGAGGCGTGAAATACTTACACAGCAATAACAGGGAAATGACGGAGTAAACGCTGAAATGAGTGCTGTAGATAATAATTGGAAAAGAAAAAAAAGGCAGAAATGAAATGTATTTAAAGGCTCTTTAACATTTCATAGCACATAAACTTTCATAGCACCGAAAAATATAGAAAATCATTCCAAATTGGCAGAGCACAATACGCCAAAAAAAAAAAAAAAAAATGAATAGCTTGTTCTTCACCAAGATCTACTTGGCCCATCAAGAAAGTGCATGTTGAGAAAGGCAAGGAATTCACATCCATTAGGAGATAGACCTTATTTCATTTTGTTTTTGAAACAATCTCCCTCTGTCACCCTGAGTAGAGTGCAGTGGTGTCCTCATAGTTCACTGCAATTTCAAACTCCTGGGCTCTAGTGATCCTCTTGCCTCAGCCTCCTAAGTAGCTGGGACTACAGATGTGTACAATGCCTGGCTAATTTTTCTATTTTTAGTAGAGATGGGGTCTTGCTCTTGCTCAGGCTGGTCTCTAACTGCTGAGCTCAAGCAATCCTCCCTCTTGGGCCTCCCAGAATGCCAGGATTACAGATGAGAGCCACTGTGCCTGGCCAAGACCTTATCTCTTGTGCAACATTTGTTTTCTCATAATGAAAAACAATCCAATGAATTAGTGCCACTAAATCTGTCAGACGCCGATACCCACATTACCTCCACCACAGCACACCATCTTCTGGGATGTTGAGCAACGGAGAGATTGAATGGATCTACATTTTGAGAAGAAACTTCAGAGGGAAGTGTTTTGTGTGTGGCTTTACTGTTGAGGCCAGTGATAAGCTATTGAGGGTAACCATGCCATGGGCTTACGTCTGTGACATTTACATTTGTTTTCATTGTGAATCATTTCAATCATATAAAGAAGGATAGAGAGTAATATAAAAATAATCCAAGTATTCACTATTATGATTTATGAAATGTTAACATTTTGCTGTATTTGCTTCATGTTATTTTTGTTTATAAAAACAAAACTTCAGGTAAGATTGAAGCTCCTTTTTGTTACCCGTCCTTCCTTCTCAGAAGTAACCATTTTACTGAAGTGACTATTTTGGTGGCCTTCTATAGCTGCTTTATTCTTTACAATATATACTTGTATGTGTGTAAAGAATATATAGTACTATTTCCCAGTTTCCTGCATGTACATAACTGATATCTTAAAATATTTTTTTTGCAGCTTTTTACTCAGTATAATATTTATGATCTGTCAGTGCTGATACATATAGATCTAATTAATTTATCTATGCTTGTTAATTATATTTATTATTCTAAACTGGCGGATCTAAAGAATAGCAACAAATTAATTATTTTTTTTCCTAATGGTAGAAGTTTTGTTTTTCTGTGATTATTTTCTCATACAAAATTCTGAAAAGAACATTGTGTTACATGTGTCCTTGTGCAAGTATTTGAGAATTTTTTGAAGGTAGCTCCCTAATAGTGGTATTACTAGATCATAAGGCATGCACATGTTAACATTTATCAGATATTTATCCAAGGCTGTGCAAAATAGTTATGTCTTTTCTGTGCCATGTTGCATAGATCATTGTATGTACTTGTCAAATTGCCAGCTAGTTGGGTTCCAGATCATCATTCGGAGCCTGACAGGAGATGACAAGTGTGCTGTGTTCTTTGCCATCTTTACTTTTTTCCCATCTGATGAGTGGAACTATTCAGGTCATAGCATCCTCTAAAGTCTATGCACTGTTTCTATTTGCTGTTCTTTGTTTTCCCTGGGACCAAAATAAGGAGTAGGAATTTGCCACGTGACCGGGTCCCATGCATATTTGCTACATATGAGCCACGTGTGCATCTGTGAGATTCTGCAATGATGCATTCAGTAATGGAGGAAAACTTTCCTTTCAAATCTGCTCAAGGAGTTGATGAAGATTTTTGGGTCACAGTCCTACTGACTGCTTGAATTGGCCAATGGACAAGATGTAGGAATCGTTTTAGTGAACTAATTGGTATCAAGTCATGTGCTAGGAGACACTAAAAAATATGAATTGCCAATTGCAATATAATAATATGAATTGCATTGGAGGTTTACCACCCAGAGGCCAAAAACCATCCACGCGTCAACTGTGCCTCACTCACTCAACTTTACCCCAGTCACAAGGTACAAAATCGAGCCTGCTGATGGTTAGCCGAGGTAAACTCCATCGCAACTGGTGGACAATCATCATATTCCTTCTTGATGTATCTTTATTCTTCCAGGCAATTAAGCCCTTTTCTATCAATGAAAAAAGTTGAATTGTGTCTTTTAATTTGAGTCACACAGCACAAGGGAAGCAAGTCTCCTCTATCTTGAGTTTTTACTAGGTGGTATGGACGATGAAGATCGACAAATGGATCTTTCCAGTCAATCTCAGGAGAGCTAGAATCAGGTTTGCCAAACATAGGGACTCTGGATAAATAGGAAAAAAATGTCCCCCCGTGTGAATACAGCATTGTTCAGGGTGCAGACTTGGTGGGAAGAGCCTAAGCTTGGGTTTAGCCCATTTATCGCTTATCAGGGCAGCCAATTGCATGAACACCCTCTCTGACTGTATGCGGCAGATGTCTGCTAACAATTGGCTCCCTTTGATTTTTGTGCTATTCCAGAAAGGGATTTGGGAAGGGATGATAAGAGATACAAACTCAGATTTCCATCTTCTCTCAATCCTTTCCAATATGTTTATGTTTTTCATAGATAATTTTAACTTATAGGGGACTAAAATGCAGATAAAATAATTTTATATCCTGTTTGTGTGGCAGAATTTTATCAGCTCTATTTTTAATGCCATTAAATTTCAATAAATACAAATCTTTAGTTGTATATTGTGTTGCATATCATAAGGCCTACATGACTAAAGCTCTGTTTTTAAGACTTTTATTTCCAGTGGTCTTTGTCTCAGTACACAATGCTCTGGGGGATGTTTTATGCATCAATCTTGGTCTGCTTTAAAGATTGCTTTCTCATTCTTTCATTCTGCATGTAAATATTTTTTGTCTATTATGTGACAAAGACAGTTCTTAGTGATTTTTATACATTAATAACAAGGAATTGAAGGGAAATTTGGGATTCCACAGGTCTAAATCTTTTAATGTTCTTCAGAAATATTGGCAGATTTTCACCTATGGTTTTAAAGTTAGATATGTTTTCAAGCACCAAGCATTTTGAGGTCTTGAGAACAATCTCCAATCCGTTGGAGTTTGGGATCCCACCTCTTCTTTTCTCCAGGGTGCACAGTATTAGAAGATACCTTAAAAAACTGTCAGCCAAAGGAGGTTAGCACTATCGGCTTTATTGAGATTGAATGACTGCAGAGCATGGCTTCCACCTGGGGCCCCAAACTGCTTGTTCCTCACCTCTCTCCATTGACAAGAAAATACTGAGAAGCTGCTGAAGAAGCTGGGCTAGAAAGTTCAGAATCCAGCTATGCCTAGGTACCAACCAGAAGCTCAGAAGGACCATGGTAGCTCCACTCATCCATATAACAAGAAACAGAAGAGCAGGTGCAACTTGCCCATACGCACAGGATCCAGAATTCCTTTTCACCCTTACCAGGGTCCAGGGCATGTTGGCTCTTATCAGTCACATTACCTATAGCTCTTCCAGCTTCCTCCCATCAGGGAAGGAGGAAAAGAGAAGGTGGGCCTATGTGCTAAAGGAATATGAACATGAAGTTTTTAAGGGTAGTCTTTCTGAGAATACTGAATAAAAGTTGTAGGGAGCAGTATGGTTTTCCAGAAAGAACAAGACAATACAGCTTTGATTCTTGGACACTTTTTTCCCATGTAACCTTGACAAATCATTTAAATTACCTAAACTTCAAACAGTGACGGTGATGATTATAATACCCATTTCATAGTATTGTTGCATGAATTAAAGGAGATAATATTGCTGAGTAATTTTTCCTCCCTAAGGAGTTGCCAATTCATTGACAGAGAGAAAAGTAAACTACAACAACAATTAAAAAAACCACACAATTGTTTGATACTTCATCTCATTGAATATTATAGTGATAGAGGTCAAAATGGTTAAATTATAAATTCTATATAGACATTCTCATTACTAAGCCAATGTTTATCGAATCTTGTGGTTCCTCTAGTCCCAATTTACATAAATCAGTGACACATAATGGTCCACATATGCTTTACATTATTACACTAATATAAGCTTGCTTATTTTATTTATATGTAATATTACCTGACAGGTTTTGGAGATGTGTTTTAGCTGTTGAGTTTACAAGCTGTGTCTGTTCTACTGTGCACTGAAAGTTACTGACTTGTACATCTGGACAAGCTCACAGTTTGATGGCCACACTGATTGTCTTTAGAAGCTGAAAATTTATGTAAATGGCAAGCCTATATTCACTACTGTCGATTTACAGAAAAATTAAATTCTTTCCTTGCAGAGTGTTACGAAAGCTTGTGGTAGTGTTTTCCCACAACTGCCAAAGTAGAAAGTGTGAGCAGTTCAGGATAGGATTAGGATAGGATCCTAATAGCATGATGGCCAGGAACCCAAGTATTTCTGAATCCTTCCTGGGCTATCACCCTTTTCCCACACTGGATACCAGAGATAGTTGCAAACAGAAGAAACAACAGCACAGTAGGAATTTGGAATAGTAGTTTCTCTGCAGATTCTGTCAGAAGACTGAGCTGAAGCACCTGGCTTAGCCTAGAAGCTTCATTGATGCCTCCAAATCCTCTATGTCAGGATCTTAAAATCTGGCATGCTGCAAGAAGGAAGGACATTGAAAAAGGTGTGAGGTCTGCAGAATAATATCCTTATGAATCCACACTATTGCTTCTGATAGAAAATAAGAAGAGAACGAAAGTTAACAAGTCCACTTGAATTGTCAAGCATCACACACCACAGAAAGGCAGAAACTGGAAGGCATGCAAAAGAGTATAAAAAAAACTTGGTTTCTGACTTTGAGACACCAAGACATCCGTTTGTTAGAAGCAACTCCTCAGTAATTGGGGAGCAGTGGGGATGAAAGCCCAGAAAGGCAGGCTTGCTGGTAGGTGGATAGGGTTAAAAGAGTTAACCTTTCCATACCTCTCCTTATGAACTCTATTAAGCTCTTAGATTATAAAGGGCAAGCATAGAGGTGACAACCACCTTAGGAGGAGAGACAAATAGTCAAACTTCTTTCACCTACTTTAGGCTTCCTGAGGACCTCTTTGGCACCATGGAAGAATGATATGGATAGTTAAGCTCATTCTCCAAGAATCCACAAAATGAATCAGAACTTGAAACTAACTCCAAAGGATTAATACACATTAGGATGAACATCTACTCTTCTTGAGTTTCTCAACTCACATTATACCTGGTTACATTCTTCATCCTAGTTTAACAGAGGGTTATAGTCACATTACAAACACACACATCATAAAGGCTTGATGCAATGAAAAGTGACATAGATTTGAACAAGGAAACTCCCTTTCCTGAAGAGAAGTTTAATTTTCAAAATGAGATTACAGAGTGGGAATATGGTAAAAGTGATGTCACTTTTCTTTTGAATGTATCTTCTAATATTTAGAAGCCTGGAGTGAAAGAGGGGAAATCTTAGGATCTAAAATTCTAACAGATCAGAAATCAATTGCAATGCCTCAAAATATTTGGTGCTTGAAGAGCATCTCACTTGAAAATCATAGGAACAAATATCTCCCAAAAGCTGCTCCTCCATAAAAGCAATGAGTACAATGGAAAATAATTAAATCAACTTTTTCATAACTCTAAATTAAGCAAAGGCTTGCAAAAAAATGAGGCACTTATTTAAAAAAAAAATGGATGAATCTCAGTAAGAACAGTGAGTATCGTGATGTTTTAACTTATACTATTCCTGAGCCCCTCTCCCCAGACCCACAGTAACTGCTATGGACTGAAATATGCCTCCCTCCCCATTCATATGTTAAAGCCCTCATTTTTGATATGACTATATTTGGAGATGTGGCCTTTAAAAAGCTAATTAAGGTTAAATAAAGTTTTAAGCATAGGGCCATAATCCAATAGAACTAGTGTCCTTTTAAGAAGAGGAAGAGGCACCAGAGCTCTCTCTTTCTGGTGCGTATACAAAGGAAGAGCACAAAGATGTAGCAAAAATGCTACATCTACCAGCCAGGAAGAGAGGCCACACCAGAAACCATCTCTGATGGTAACTCGATCTTGAATTTCTAGTCTCCAGAACTGTGAGAAAATAAATGTCTGTTGTTTAAGCTACCCAGTCTTTGGTATTTTGCTATGGCAGCTTGAGCAACTATTAATGCCAAAGACTCGTAAGGTTAGTAGGAGATGGGGACAAATTGGGGATGTTAATGGGGACACAATTATAGTTAGATGGTTAAAATGAACAATATTTGATAGCACAATAAAGTGACTATAGTTAATGATGAGTTACGGCATATCTTAAAATAAATAAAAGAGTAGAATTAGAATGTTCCTAACACATAAAAAAATGATAAATGTTTGAGGTGACGGATATTTCAATTACCCTGATTTGATTAATATACATTGAATCCCTGTATCAAAACATCACATGTACCCCATAAATATATACAACTATTATATACACATAATAATTGAAAATTTAAAAAAGAAAAGAAAATCTTTGTCTTGTCATTAGCTGACCAATAAAATAACTGGGCAGAGAGTTCAAAGCAAATATAAACTTTATGAAATTCTCTAATAACAACATCAAACTGTGGGGAAATGGAATCTGGCTTTAAGAGTTGTCATATTATTATTATATTATTTTAAATGTCTAGTTTGCAACAAAAATAATGAAACATGCAAATTAACAAGTATGGCCTATACAAAGGAAAAAAAAATCAATCAGTAGAAAGTGTTCCTGAAGAAGCCCAGACGTTAGACTTATTAGAAGACTTTAAATCAGCTGTTTCAAATATGTTAAAATCACTAAAAAAAAAAAATTTCTAAAGAGCTCAAGGAAAATATGAGAACAACATCACACCAAATAATAAATATCAATAATATGACAGAAACAATTTTAAAAAGAAACAAATAGAAATTCTATAATGTACAATAACTGAAATAAAAACTTCCCCAGAGGAGCTCAACACAGACGAGATCTAACAGATGAACAAATTATTAAACATGAAGGTAGATCCATTAATACTGCCCAGTATGAGAAACATCAAAGAAAATAAATAAATAAATATGACCAAAGCTTTAGAGATGTATAGCACACCATCAAACATACAAATATAGGCATAATGAGAGTTCCAGATGGAAAGGAAAGAGAGAAAGGGATAGAGAGAATGTTTGAAAAAACTAACGGCCAAAAATTTTGCAAACATTAATCTACACGTGCAAGAAGCTCGATAATTTATAGCAAGGATAAATTCAAAGAGAAAATCTTAAAAGCAGCAAGAGAAAGCAATTCATCACATATAAGGCATAATAAATAAAATTAAGAGATTTCTTCTCAGAAACCGTAGAGGCAAGAACAGAATAGAACATGTTCAAAGAGCTAAAAGAAAATTCTCAATCAATAATTCTATAATTCAACAAAATTATCCTTCAACAAATGAAAGAAAATTTAATACATTCTCAGATAAACAAAGTTTGAGATAAATTGTTGATAGAAAATGAGTTCTAAAAGAAACAGAAAGTTTAGAAATTGACAACCTAATAAATGGAATCAAGGAATTGGAAAAGGAAGTGCAAACCAATCCCAATCCAAGGAGAAGAAAAGAAATAACTAAGATCAAAACAGAACTAAACGAAATTGAGAGCAAGAGAACTATACGGAAGATCAACAAAACCAAAAGCTGGTGTTTTTAAAAGATAAACAAATTTGACACCCCTCTTGCTAGATTGACTAGAATCCAAAGGGAAAGGTCTCTAATAAACTAAATCAAAAATGAAAAAAGAGGTTGCACTAATCTGCAGTCCCACCAACAGTGTATGAGTGTGCCTACCTCTCCGTATCCACGCCAACATTTGTTGTTTTGGGTCTTTTTGATAAAGGCCAGTCTCATTGGAGATAAGTGATATCTCATTGTGGTTTTATTTGCATTTCCTTGATGATTAGAGATGTTCAGCATTTTTTCTTATGTTTTTTGGCCATTATTCTGTCTTCTTTTGCAAAGTTTCTGTTCATCTCCTTTGCCTACCTTTTGATAGGGCTGTTCGATTTTTTCTTGCTGATTTCTCTGAGTTCTAAATAGATTCTGGTTATCAGTCCTCTGTCGGATTTGTAGCACGCAAAAATTTTCTCCCATTCTGTGGGTTGCCTGTTTGCTCTTGTGACAGTTTCTTTGGCTGTGCAGAAGCTTTTTAATTTGATTAGGTCCCATTTATTTGTTTTTGTTGTTGTTGTAATTGGCTATGGGGTCTTCTTCATAAATTCTTTGCCTAGACCAATGTCTAGAAGAGAATTTCCAACTTCTTCCTCTAGAGTTCTAATAGTTTCACTCCTTAGGTTTAGATCTGTGATCCAGCGTGAGTTGATTTTTGTGAGAGGTGAGAAGTGTGGATCCAGATTCAGCCTTCAACATGTGGCTATCTAGTTTTCCCAGCACCATTTATTGAATAAGGATTCTTTTCTCCAGTGTATGTTTTTGTCTGGTTTGTCAAGCTTGTTTTTTTTTTAAGTGGGACAGCACAGAACTTCCTCCAAAGATACAATTTGAATCTAATCTAACTAGGAAAGTGATTAGGCAATCACTGTAAGGAGGTAACTTCCTTCCTCCCAACTTAGAAAAATTATATGAAATATAGAATATTCTCATTACTTTGACATTTCAAACCAAGTTTAATTATAGAGTAAACCTTATGTAGCTCTGTATCTAGAAGTTAGATCTGTATTTTTATTATATAATAATAAATACCATATTTTGAGACCTGTTCTTATGATGAGATTTAAAATGGTCACAAGGTTAGAGAATCCATTTATTTCATTTAAGCTTTGTCAGTCCAAAGGATAAAATAGACACACCCAAATATATGAAATATGAATACCGCATGATCTGCCATTCCACTTCTAGGTATACACCCAACAGAAATGTGTACATATGCTCACCAAAAGGCAAATACTAAAATGAATATAGTAGCATCATTTACAATAGCCAAAATGTAGAAATAACAACATCTATCCATAGTCAAATAAATAGTAATGGTGTATTCACACAATGGAATACTACACAGCAATGAGAATGAACAAACTACAAATTACAGACCGTAACACTAACAACAGTTATAATCACAGTGTTGAAATGAAAGAAGACAACCACAAATGAAGAGTTACCGAGTGACTCCAATTACATAAAGTTTGAAAACGGGCAAAAATCAACTCTGTGTTAGAAGCCAGGCAATGTTTGCCCTTGGGGGATGGAGTTAGTGAATGGAAAGGTTTCTAAGGAGGGCTTCTGGGGTATTGTTCGTATTCTATTTCCTGATGTGGATGATGGTTACAGAGTGTGTTCACTTTGTGAAAATTCACTGAGTTATACACTTATGATTTGTGCACTTTTCTGGATGCATACTTCAATTAAAAAGTTTACTTAAAGAGAGAAGAGAATAGAGGAAGGGGGAGGGGGAGAAGAGAGAGAAAGAGAAATAAAGACAATAACAAAAGTATGAAACTCATTTTTTGACAGATACCTGATGACAAGATCCTGTGTTGCCACCAAGAAGCCCAACTTCTCTTCTTGCTTACAAATGTCCATGTTAATGGATTTAATATTATATTTCTTGCCTAGCTGTTCAACTTGATTCTTCATGTCAGAGCCTATTTCAACAATAAAGGAGCCCAATTTTTAGATTTCCTTTCACTAGTCAAAGAGAGTAAAACACATTTTAACATCTCCAAAAACAATTATTCAAATTTTATGAACAAAATAGTCATCTAAAACTCATAGTCAACGTGCTATGAAATCTGTTTTCCTTCTTCTTCAAAAATTAGGACTTATTTACCTACTGTTATTTCTATATTGCCATCTCTTGACAAATATTCTAGTACAGGCTCAGATACGTAGCCAGATCCAAGAACCAAGACCTTTTTCTTGGGGTCCATTGAAAGCAGCTGAGCACGTTCCCTATTAAAAAGGGGGAGGGAGAGACATAATTTAAACTTTATTTATGTTAAATAACAGAATCTTGCTCTCCCTAAACCACACTAAAACCTAGACTATGAAGCAACAGTTTCACCCCACATTACTTATAATAATAATGTCAACAGTAGTTCCGTCTACCAACATTTTTCTTTACTTATTTTAGATTTTGTGCAATGAAGATCGATAGTCCCTGACATCTCTGTGATGTATGGTCTATACATATACAGATGCATTTCATGAATTCCCAGTACTACTAGTGATCATTTCTTGGCTCACTCCCAACTGTGTAACTTGGTCTCACACCTTATCCTTCCACAGGACATGATTCAAAATCATGCCAGGGGCTTTACACTGGAAACTTCATTTATTCCTTACAATAAGCCAAGAAGGCAACTATCTGAAGAGGAGATTATTATTGTCCATGTTAGAAATTGTTTTGTCATATATCTCTAGAGTCACTTGAGAACAGTAGAAACCATAACTTTGAAATCACAAATGCCATGAGTTAAATGCAGAAAACAAAGATTGGTATTAGGCAGGATTTTAATTCTTGAACAGTTTATTCTGCTAGAATTTGTACCTTCTAGACAGACAACTATCTTTCCCACAAACTATCTTTCCCACAAATGACCCCCAGTAGTGACTAAGTCTTACTCATCTTTATAAACTCATTAATGCTCAGCATATTTTGTTTTATATACAGAAGGTACTTATTAAATGTCTTTTGAATTAAAGTCCCTAATCTCAACATGAAGCCATGGAAATGGCCTGGTGCCCAGGCCTTAAGCAGCAGGCTCTATTGCTGGAATCTTTAGGGCAAATGTCTCTTAAACATTAACTCATAAATCTTTTCATTAATTAGAAGTGAATAAATACAAACATAAAATGCTCCTGCCCTTCTATATGCCCAACACACATATTACTGATGAGCTGAGATCTACTTTAACTACTATCCCCATCCCATTTCACCTCCCAGAGAGAACCATTATTATTTGGTTATTGTATATTCTGTCTAATAATACTTTTAGTTTATATAATTAAAACATTATTCTGATGTCCAAATACAAAAGGTTCAAAATACATTTTTAAAAGGTCCCTCCTAGATTCTAATACTGTCCACCCATTAGTACCCCCAAGCCCCAGACTCCAAGTTAAAAATCACTGTGGTAAATGAAGAAAAGAACATAAGAATATGTTCAAAATGTAGGGCTTAAACACGGCAAATTTCCTTTTGAAATGCATTCTTCATTATCAGTCTCTTGGCACAAGATTCCATCAGGGAAGGAAAGCAGGAAGTCCTAGCAATTGATGCCAACTAAACCTGCCACTACATGAAATATGGAACATAAAAGTGAAGATACAGCATCATGACTAGTCATGTTAGACATATCGTTAGTATTAGTAGTATAAGAGATCATCGGATGATGAGAATCAGAAGACAGCTATAGGAAACAAACAAATGCGAAGTTTCCCCTGTAAGAAACTCTCCTATAGGGTTACAGAGCTAGCTTCTCTTGAAAAAAAAAATTAACTGCTCCTGGTATCACATACCAGAATATTTCATTGACATATTAAAAAGTAACTATAAGTAAAGTGTAACTTTGTAACTCTGGTACATTTGATCTGGGCAGATTTATTTATTTACTTTTTGTAGATACAACCACTGAAAAAGAAGATAAGATAGTTGTTTGGGGTTTTTTTCTTCATTTGGCTTTTTTTAATTTTCCCACTCTGGTTTCTCCTGAGAATTCATTGCATGATTTATTTTGTCAAATGTAAATAGACCAGTGGAGCAAATATAAGCACAAATCAAGTGCAATCAGCTGGGGGTACAAGACCATTCCAAAGAAACATCAATGTTTTCAAACTTTGACTAGTAAAGTCAGTTAAGGAAACAAGGGCCTTAGTAGCTAAATACCTTTCTAAGACAACTATTCTCTTGAGTAGATTTGCTACATTTCTTCTTGGCACCTTCCCCTAATAAGAATCTTTGGGAAAAACTGTCTCTCACCATTTGCTTTCTTCACTACTCTCTTAATTTCTAACCAAGAATTCACTTTCCTAAACATTATGCTAAACAAAATAAAATCTAAGCCCTCAACTAAAACCCAAACTGAAAGTACCAGAGAAGGGGTTAGTGTGCTTATTTTCCTTTGAAAAAAATAAGTGAGGCTTGACACTATGTAAAATGTTAAAGAAGGAACAAGGAGCCACCCAAAGGACAATGCTTTTGAAATTTTGCTTGCTTGCACACACCTATACGGGACATCAGAAAGCCAAAATGATGTCACACTACTGTTTAGGGGGTAAAACCTCACACTGGTTTTAGCCAGCCACCTAGTTTGGATTTTCTACATTTATAGACATTATCAAAATTTATATGTCATACAAACCTAATATTAAGAACTCCTATTGAAGCATTAAAAAATATTCATCAAAACCAAGATAAGAATAAATGTATAAAACAAGCAGGTTTGAACAATACTTACCTGCTCTCCCGGAGTTTCTGGATGTATTTATATTTATCAGGCAATGTACCGTTGGATGTGATCACTGCCTAAATGTATATGACATAAGACGTTTCTTTAGTATCCACATTTTAGTCCAACAAACATGGGCTCATGACTGACAGAGAAGAGACAGAGTAACAGAGACAGGGAAAGAAGGGCGGGGAACAGAGGGAGAGAAAGAGAAGAGAGTGAAGACAGTAGTAGAAAAAGTTCATTTATAAAAAGAAATTCTTATAACTTACATCTCTCACCACAGGAGAAAAATTCTGACTTTCAAGAGGTTGTGTTGCATCTGATAATATCTGAAAGGAAAATGAGATTCGTAAGAAATAAATGACATTGCAAAGAAGCTTTCTTGGTGTTTGTAGCCATGTTAAAATATTAATTAAAGGAAAAAATAATTTAGGAAACAGTTTTCTGAAGATAACTGAAGATAAATAATCGGTAATAGAAGTCTTCCTCAAGTACAAGTAATCAGCTCTGTCCCCAAGAACGTGATGTTTCAGCACAAGTTGCGATTTTAAAACTGAAATTGCACTGTAATTATCTTTTTAAGGAAAAAGCTTATCCTTCCTGACCAGTTAGATGTGTCATATTGAATATGTTCTCAAATATCATCACAAACCTTACAGTATCATCCTCCCTCTGAGGGCCTCTATCCCATTCCAAAAGTTGAAGCTGTTCTATTTGAAGTAGAGAATGGTATTATCTTTTTTTTTTCAGAGACAAGATTTCCTCTGTTGTCCAGGCTGAAGTCCAGTGACACAATCATAACTCACAGCAGCCTTAAACTCCTGGGCTCAGGAGATCCCTCTATCTCGCTCCACTTCAGCCGTACAGGCATACGCCACCATAATGGGCCAATTTATTTATTTATTTTATTTTTGGAGAGATGGGTTCTCACTCCCCAGGCTGTTCTCGAACTCCTGGCCTCAAGCTATCCTCCTTCCTTGGCCTCTCAAAGTCCTGGGATTACAGGCATGAACCATTGCACCTGGCCGAGAATGAGATTTTCCACTCAGCAAGGCTACTAACTCCACAATAGGGGTCTGCCTTTAGGCCAATATTAATTTTATGTATAGGCACATCAGCATTTCAAAGGTGGTAGGCAAAGTAACTTGACCAACTAGACCTCAGAGGTCATGCACACTTTCTTCCCATTATCTCACAAGACTGCATCACAGAGACAATGACAAAAGTCACATCTCTCCTATAAACATTCCAGCATTCTTGTATTCCTCCTCTTTTCTCCCAAGGTACACAACTCCTGAATATACTGCCAAGGAGTAAAGGGCATGTATGTTAGTGCTGTTACCTCTGAGGGCAGGGAAGGGCCCATAAGTCAATCTTTCCTCCCTAATCATAAATTAAGGTCTAGAGTACTCATCCAACTAGGAAGAAAAAAATGTACCAAACAGATGCTGGCAACAGAGAATTTACTTACTGTATTAAAATAAATATAAAATTATAATACTTTCATGTATCTAAAGCACAAGACACGTAGGCTATCTATTCCTGAGATATGGGCATTTTTTTAAAAAAAGATAAGTATCTATAAGCCAGGGCATACTTTGGGAAGCTCACAGAATCAATATACTATCATCTCTCAGTATCCAGGACCCCTTGAGGATACCAAAGTCTGAGAATGCTCAGGTTCTTTATATAAAAAGGTGTAGTATTTGCATATAATCTATGCACAACCTCCTGTATACTTTAAATCATTTCTAGATTACTTATAAAACATAGTGCAATGTAAATGCAATGTAAATAGTTGTTATACTGTGTTATTTTTTATTTGTATGAATTTTACCCGTGTACTGTTTTTTTTTTTTTTCTTTCCCCCAAGTACTTGTGATCCACAATTGGTTGAATCCACAGATGCAAAACCCATGGATACAGAGGACCAGCTGTACCTGGGGTCCTCCCACCACTTCCTTTTCTCGGTCAGCCCTGGAGTATTTCCTTGATAAGAAGACTCCTCCACCTGCCAACCCTCTCCGCAGGTCAAAAGCTGCTGGTAGATAATAAAATGATGTTCTAATTTCATTTGACATATGGTTGAAACACTGAACTCTTGTATCCTTCCCTCTGTCTGCTCTTTATCTCTAATTCTACAGCTTTATGTAGGGCTCACTGGAACCATGGCAACTGCCTTCTCCCTCTTTTCCTTCCGTCTATCTCCAAACAAAAACACAAATTTGATTATTTCTCCTGTACCTATTTAAAGTAATTCAATAACTTTCTGTTGCCTCCAAGATAAAGTCCCCAGATCCTTACATGGCTGCAAGGCTCTCTACAGTCTGGCTCTGCCTCTCCAGCCTTGACTCCCTCTGCCTCATACTCAGCACTTCAGTCCTATTAACAGCTTGGCACTGCCTACCTGCACTACGCTTTCACATGCTTCTGTGCGACACCATGTGGGTGCCTCACATACTATATCTCCTACCTAGAATTCCTTCTCTTCATCCTCCAAGACAAAGTGAAGACTTGCATCTTCTATGAACCCTTTACCAAATTCTACTCTCAAGCACACCCTGAAGGTAGGAACTGCATTTAGCATTGTATCATAAGCCTGCCACATGATAAGATGGTAAATATTCAATAAATAAATGAGTAAATACATGAAATGATTATTTAAAATCAAATAGATCCTTCTTCCAAAACCATAATTATCATGAATCTACCTAAAGAAAGGTAAACATTAAAGACAACAAAAGGCTGCTGCTCACTTACTACAATTAACTGTCTCCCTTTCTAGAATTCAATCATAACAAAACCCCAAGCATAAGGGTGCTGAAACATATGGTATGTCTTGTCATTTTCATATCTAACACTTTTCATAGCTCATCACTGTTTTGTAAATTAATTTCAAGCTATTCATCCTGGTGTTAAGACCCTTTACCATATGGAACTAACTTACATACCATACCTTTACTCAATCAGACCTGTCAACTCACAGAAGCCCTACCTTAAGGAATCTCCCATCTTTGTTCTACAGTCCCCGTTGCATAGTATGTCTCTCATTCAAGCCAGCTTAAATGTCATATCTTTTGTAAAACCTTTTTTGATTTTTCCAACAAGATACTACTTCCTTCCACAACTTCGTTAGCATCTTTCTGATGGCTGTCACATTCCACCTTATGGCAGAGTTGCACAGTTGTCTCATCTTCTTCCTGGAACTCATGCTTCTGTAAGTCAGAAGCTGTGTTTTAATTTTCTTCATTCTTATCTATGCCTTATTCCAACAGATCCCCAATAAATATCTATTGAATTCAATTGAAACAAAAACTTCTATGCTGTTTCCAAAGTGATAGCTTGTGCCCTACAATGCCACAGTCTATATGGGACCTTAAATTAAAACTAAAAATCTGGGAGGAAAAGAGGGAGTGTATAAACTCTAAATATAGTTCCTATGCATTTATCAGAAAAGACAGACAATACAACCAACCTTTTAGTGGTAAGAAGATACATACATACCAAGACTATGAAATAGAGAAAGTCATCAATTTTTATAGATATACAGTGCTTATAGATAGTGCTGAGATAGATGACCCCAACATAATCTCACTGCTACTGGTTGGAAGACTGCAATAATGTAAAAAGAACAAAGTGTAAACAGTTTGGAGAAGCTGGCTTAGTCATCAGATATTCAAAAAATACCATCTGCCTCAATGCTTACCAAAAATCTCCAACTCACCATCTAACATTTTTAATCTGTCACACTGCCTAAAACGCTATCAACTAGTGATGTATGTAGAAACAAAAAAAAAAAATCACTTTTTAAAATGTAAATTTTTCATCCAGTAATGGTGATAAGCTGGTTTCAAATCAAATCCACTGAGTAAAATGAGATAAAATATAAAAAGGTGTCAGTTTTTAGGCTCAAAAAGCAGTGAAGACTTGCTGCACCATACCTCGGACAAGGAAGCCCAAAGAGATGAGTACAGCATTTGGCACTACTTTCCTCTTTAGGGCATTTGCCAATGTGAAAGCAGTGTCTGAGATGCTGAGAGGTTGAGCAGACAGCAACAGGGAGGCTAGAAAGCTAAGAGCTTTTGGCTAACTTTCAATAACAGGGTAACAAATATTGAAGTTTAAGATCTGCGGAAGAGAGCTTCTAACAAGCACCATACTTGCATTTGGGATCCTGAAAGACTACTTTCTAAAACAAATATTCGGACAACATCCGTTCTCCAAAGGACTAAAATCCTGACTTGAGTCACTTCTATCCCTAACTGAATTGAGGTAATTTTCTCCTAGCCTATTTCCTTGCCTATCTCCCTGCCAAAAATAAAGAAAATCTCTGAAGGAAAATCACATAGCACCCAGAGCCTCAAATCATTTCTACAGTTTTACATATGCAATGTCTGGCATGCAATAAAAAATAAATAAGAATATTAAAAGATAAGAATTGGCTGAAAACCCAGTTAAAAAAATATGGAACATAAACCAAAAAATTTATTGAAATTATCAGAAATGAGCCTAAATTGCAATCGTAATTAATACATTCAAAAATAAAAAGGCAAAATATATGGCTTTAATAGAGAATGGTAAACTTTAAAATTATCAGATAGAAATTTTCAATAAATGAAAACTTCCCATCTTGGAAGACATATGAACATCCAGACAAATGAAGCTCAACAGTTCCCAAACAGATTCAACCCAAAGAGGTCCTCCCCAAGGCACATTATAATTAAACTGTCAAAAGTCAAAGACAAACAGAGTATTAAAAATGGCAAAAGAAAAACATCATCACATATAAGGGAATTACTGTTAGACTATAAGCAGATTTCTCAGCAGAAACCCTGTAGACCAGGATAAAATGAGATGATATATTCAAAGTGCTAAAAGAAAGAAAATACCAGCCAAAAATACTATATACAACAAAGCTATCCCTCAGAAATGAAGAAATAAATTTTCCCAGATAAGCAAACTTTGAGGTAATTCATCACCACTAGACCTGCTCTACAAGAAATACTTGAGAGAGTTCTTCAAGTAGAAATAAAAGGATGCTAATTACTAACATGAAAACATATGAAAATATAAAATTCACAGGTAAAGGTAAATATATAGTCAACTCCATAATAACCCAATACTGCTAGGATGCTATGTATATCATTTGTGTGTGTGTGTGTGTGTGTGTGTATGATTAAAATTCAAAACAGTCAAAAATAATGATAGCTACAATAAGGTGTTAAGAAATCCATAATGCAAAAAGATGTAAATTGCAACATCAAAAATGGGGGGAGAGTAAAAGTCTAGAATTTTTGTATACAACTGAATTTGAGTTGTTATTGATATACAATAGTCTATTATAAGATGTTTTATGTAAACCACATGGTAACACAAAGCAAAAAATATAGCAGATATACAAATAATACAGAAAAATAAAATAAAAACTTAATGCTAAAGAAAATTATCAAATCTCAAAAACAACAGAATAAGAAAGAACAAAGGATCTACAAAAAATCAGAAATCAATTAACAAAAATGACAGTAGTAGATCCTCACCTATTAATAGTTACTTTGATAATTTGTAAATGGACCAAATTTCCCAATCAAAACACATAGAGAGACTAAACGGATAACAGAAAAGAGATCCAACTATATGCTGCCTACAACATACTCTCATGTTAGCCCTAAGGACGCACATAGGTGGAAAGAAGAAATGAAAGAAGATATCCCATGCAAATGGAAAAACAAGCACCACATATACTCAACATCAAATTGGTATTAACTGATCATATAGTTATGTGCACATATAGCAGTAACATTCATCAGGTGGTGTCGGGCAGGTGCAGGGGAGCGGAGGGGATGGATATATTCACACCAAATGGATATACTCACACCTAATGGGTGCAGTGTGCACCATCTGGGGGATGGACATGCTTAAAGCTCTGACTCAGGTGGGGCAATGGCAATATATATAACCTAAACATTTGTACCCCCGTAATACACTGAAATAAAAACAAAACAAACAAAAAAGAAAACAATCCCATTTACGATAGCTACAATAAAAATAAGATACTTAGAAATAAATTTAACCAAGGAAGTGAAAGAACTCTAGAATGAAAACTATAAAACATTGATGAAAGAAATGAAGAGGACAAAAACAAATGGAAAGATATCTCATGTTCATGGCTTGTTAACTATTTAATATTGTTAATTTAATATTTAATATTGTTAACATTTACATAACACACAAATCAATCTCCAGATTCAATATAGTATTTGTAAGATCTGAAATCATAAAAATCCTAGAAGAAAACCTAGGAAAAACTCTTTTGGGCATTGGCCTATGCAAACAATTTATGACTAAGACCACAAAAGCAAATGAACAAAAACAAAAATAGACAAATAGGACTTAATTAAACTAAAAAGCTTCTGCATAGCAAAAGAAACAGTCAACAGAGTAAATAGATAACCTATAGAATGGGACAAAATATCTACAAACTATGTCCAACAAAAGACTAATATCCAGAATCTAAAAGGAACTCAAACAACTCAGCAAGAAAAAAACAAACAACCTCATTAAAAACTGGGCAAATGATTTGAACAGGCACTTTTCAAAAGAAGATATACAAATGGACAAGAAACATGAAAAAATGCTCAACATCACTAATTATCAGGGAAATGAAAATTAAAACCACAATGAAATAACACCTTATTCCTGTCAGAATGGCCATTATTTAAAAGTCAAAAAACAAGAGATGTTGGCCTGGATGCAAATGCAGTGAAAAGGGAACACTTATATACTGTTACTGAGAATGTAAATTAGTGCAACCTCTATGGAGATCAGTATGGAGATTTCTCAAAGAATTAAAAGTAGATCTACCATTTGATCCTGAAATCCCACTACTGGGTAGTGGGAAAAAGAAATAATTATATCAAATTATATATTACATAATAATATATATAATTATATATAATAATATATAAATAATTATATCAAATTATTATATCTTTTCCTATAAAGGAAAATAAATAATTATATCAAAAAGATACTTGCACTCATATGTTTATTGCAGCACAATTCACAATTGCAAAGATATGGAATCAACCTAAGTGCCCATCAACTGATGAACGGATAAAGAGAATGTGGTATACACACACACACACACACACACACACACACACACACACACACCATGGAATACTACACAGCCATAAGAAAGAACGAAATAATATCTTTTGCAGCAACTTGGATGGAACTGGAGGCCATTATTCTAAGTATCTCAGAAACAAAACCAAATACTGCATGTTCTCACTTATCAGTAGGAGCTAAATTATGGCTGTGCAAGGACACACAGTGTTATGATGGACTTTGGAGACTCAAAGAGGGGGATGAGAAATTACCTATGGGCTACAATGTACACTATTTTGGTGATGAGTACACTAAAAGCCCAGGCATCACCACTATACAATATATATGTATAATGGAATTTAACTTCTACTTGCTAAATCTATTAAAATTATTTTTTTAAAAAAAGAAAAGATAAAGATAAAAATGGGCTATACTCAGAGTAAAACTTATAGCTTTAAAATGTACAAATTACTAAAGAGAAAGACTGAAAACTAATTACCTGAGCACTTATTTCAAGAAATTAGGAAAAGAAGGGTGAACTAAGCTCCCAATAAAGTGATATAAAATATAACAAAGATTAGAAATTAATGAAATAGAAAAGGGTAAAAGATAGAGAGAATCATCAAAGTTAAAATCGGTTCTTTAAAATGACTAATAATATTGATAAATTTCAGGTGAAACAAATTAAAAAAAAGAAGTCATAGACAACCAACATCAGTTCTGTAAAACGGGAATACACTACAGAATCTATCAAATAGATAAGAAGATATTATGAAAAATCTTATGACAATAAAGTTTATAACTTATATGAAATACATAAATTCCTAGAAAAATAAAGTTACCAAAATTAACAGAAGAAAAATGAATATCTGAACACCCTTATGCTTATTAATAAAATTTAATGTGTAATTTAAAAACTTACCCTTAAATGCTCCCAAGCCAAATAAACAGTTTTGCCAATGAATTCTACCAAGTAAAAAATAACATCAACCACATTTAAAATGTTCCTGAGACCAACAATAAAGAAACACTTCCCAACTTGTCTTGAGACCAACATAATCTTAATACCCATACCTGACAAAGACATTATAAGAAAAGAAAATTTTAGCTTAAGCTCTTTTATGAACATAAATGTTAATAATCCTAATGTATAATACATATACAAAATAATGTATGTATATATGTGTGTGTGTATATATGTGAGCGTATGTGTGTGTACATATGTGAGCATGTGTGTGTGTGCCAAAAGACACATCAAAAATGTTCATAGTAGAATTATTAGTAAGAATCCCAAACAGAAAAAAAAAAAAACTCATGAGAATTCTCATGAGAATTTAGAATTAAAATACATGAAGTACTTTGAACACTTCCTGGCACATAGTAGGTACAGTCTCATGTCCAACCATGATAATGTCTAGTGCCTGCATTTTCTAAAGCCTGCTACATCTCACCACTGATATATTCAAAGCAGAAAAACAAAGGGTCAAAATCAAATGCTATTTGAAAGGAAAGAAGATCACAGACTTGAAGTCTTACCCATTCTTGCCCCACTAACTATTGTCCCATTTCAGTGTGAAAGCTCGTGAGTGAAGGTATGGATGCAAAGAACAAGAGCCGTTATTAATACCTTTAAAACTATTTCCAGAGGCAGGCAACCATTAGTAATAGAAATAAAGCAGGATGGGTATGAATGCTTATGATAAACACCAAAATAAAAAAGATTTTCTTTGGTAAAGAAAATGTAATTTAGGTAACACAGTATTTCATTAGCCAATCACTGATCACAGAGGAAAAATACGTGACCTCAACATAAGCTGTCACTTAACTATTAGTGACTAAAATCCAATAAAATTTTTCATGTTCCTACTTTTTTCAAATCTGTTCATCACAGCACAGTAAGAATGCCCCAGCACGAAACGACCTAGACAATAAAGAACTGAAAATAAAGCAAGTCTCATTTCATACGTTGTGAACATTCTTAATAAAATATGTCTAATGAGAGACAAATGTAATTGTAATTAAGCAGGAAGGCAGTGATATAATCATATTCCCCATGAGACAAGTAAGCAGAATATGTAGCATAAAAGAGGATAAGTATTAACACTTCAGGAAAGGGCTGGCATTTCATTTTACAACAGATTTCTTGGATACAGAAGACCAGAACATTCATAAGATTACTCTATAATTCTATTTAAAGCCACAGAGTTGTTGCAGATGCTACCAGTCTGCTTACCATTTCTTCAACATAAGGATACAGCATGTCTCCAAAGTATTCTGTAGCTTCAATTGGAAGCTGTGCCGGCAAATTGTCAATGGAACACATCAGAATCCCAGAGCCTTCAACACTAGGAGAAGCAATATGCTTTATTCAGATATACAAAAAGGTATTTGTAAGCTCTAAATTTTCCAGATGTCTACTCCATGATATTTGCTTCATTATCATTTGCAATTTTATACAAAAGTATATAACAAAATAAACAAGACCCCGAACAAATCATTTTCCTTCTTCGGCAACCCACCTTTCATTTAAATATCATCTATGCATATTTAAGCGTTCAAATTGGCATGCAGTTTTTCCACTATGTTTTTAAAATATATTTGGGAATATCTTTCCAAATTTTCAGATCTTCATAAAGATGTAAAATATTGAGTGTTTTAGAATAGCGTATCATCTAACAGCTTTAGTAAACTCACCTGTCATGAATAATATGCTGGTCTGCGTCGTACATGCAAAAGGGGCGCTCTATTGTCGTACATTCGGTCATAAACTCTATAGATCCTCCTGTATCAGCTGAAATGTCACATATTGCCACAAGCCTGAAAGTAACATTAATGCTTAGATGACAGGATGGTATTCTAAAGTCTCCAACAAGACCAAAAATGAAAGGAGCTTGGAACAATTTTTAATGATGCCAGGCACTTTCCAGGCTCTTAGGCTCTCTTTCTTACAGCTCACTCCTCAGGACACTGTGCTGTTCTGGGGACAGAGCATTTTCGCAATATGAGTTTTAGTTTTAGTTTTAGTTTCCGCAAGAAAAACAGAAAGATTTAAAAAAAAAAAAGGAAAAAAAAGATGAAGAATTCCTTCCCTGGAGAAATCATTGACAACAGACTAATTAAAGTTAACCAATATAGCCATTTCTAAATAATTACGAAGGTTCAATTACAGTACCTCCACCTTACTTAAGACTACATAATTTTAGATGTGATTACAGAGAAATCTTCAGAATTATGAACAAAAGTCTCAGTCCAGCATTCAAAATTATTCCACAATTTTCCTGCTTAACCTCCAACTAGTACCTGCCTGCATGAACCTATAATAGAGCTAGACTGTCTCACTCTGTGTCCTAAATTGTGCTTTTGGTGGCTCCATGTTTCTCAAGTACCAATTCTATCGCTTGGGATTCTTGTTCTCCTCACTCCTCCCTTCTCGGTCTTTGCTGAGCTCAGTGCTTTTGCTTTCTAAATTCTTGTGATGATGTTGCTGCTAGCATTCCCTTAGCATTTACCTGTTGCCAGCCAGCTATATGTCTGAGGGAAGCAAACATATCTTTTACCCAAGTGCCAGGTATACCAGGTGTTCCACAAATATTGATTGATTAATCATTTTAACATTTAATAATCATTTGAGTGCCTATTATATATCAGGCAATATATTGGGTGCCTGTGGCCAGGATAGACAGGGCCTCTGTCCTTAACAAGATTAACTTCGAGCAGGAGGGAGAAAAATAATAGACACAGGAAAATAAACGATCATGAATTTAGAAACAAAACCAGAGTAACAGACCAGAGAGAGATGAGAGAGGGGAAGCACAAGGAGACTTCCCCGAGGAGGCTGCTTTGGAGCTGTACGTGGAGTTACAGAAGTAAAATGAAGAGCGTTTCAAGAAGGAGGGAAGGTTAACCATGTCAAATGCTACCAAGAGCTTGAGTGAGAGAAAGCAGACAACTAGTCATTAACAATCAAGTCCTGTGATGTGTGGAAACGTATATTCTTTGATACTCTAATAATGATTGCTGCTACTAAACTCTGCCATCGTTGCTGAAGTAAGTCCTTACTTGTGCGGTAATGCAGGGCAGCCTTCCACACCAGGAACGGAGAAACTTCCCGGAGCCAGGAGACTCTGAGCATCTTGGCGGGTTAGCAGGCGAGGAGTGTTTTGTTCCCAGTAAATCCCATTAATGAAACAAGTTGTATAGGGTGCAATCTGGAAAGCAAGTTTCAAGTTCAACCAAATAGGAAATCACTTATTTCAATACAGTGTGCTGAAAGAGAGCTATGAGTAAGGTCCATGAGAAATAAGTAAACATTACTTTTAATTGACTTTTTTATTTGTCAGGCCAGTGGCCATCTTTTGAGGAAAAGGTAATAAATACCCACCCAGATTTCAGTGTGGAATTACCCCATCATAGAGAAACATATGACCATAAACATATTAATATTTTCATTCTATAATGTATTGCATAGCAAAGAAAAAGGACAGGACAGAAAGCCACGTGCCCTAGAAACACTATTTCTAGCTCCGTCACCACTAGAGTGTGATCTAAATCATGCTACCTCTACTTTCCTGGGCTCTATTTTCCTTACCTGCCAGATGGGGATAATACATACCCCATTCCTCAAAGGAATGCTGTGAAGATTAAACCAGATAACATCTGTAAGCTCCATGGAGAAATGTGCTACATACATGCATACATGGTAACTAGATCAGTATAAGTTTTAGGGTGCATCCAATCACCAATACTTCTGTGATTGGAGAAAAGAGAAGGGATGAACATTTACTAGATTCAAAATGTTTCAATTTGAAACTAGTTTCATAATTTTTGTTCTTCAAACATGTCAAGCTGAAGTTAAAAGTCCTTCTCTCTAACATGCTCTACGTGCTATAACAGCTAAACTTCATACCAGAAACTAAAAATGCTGTGTTGTTCAAACGTATTTAAAATTATTTAAAGTATTCCTTTTCACAATAAATGCATGCATTTTTTTGTTTTGTTTATCTTTTGATTTCTTTGTTTATTTGGGGGAGGATTATTGCATGGCCAATTACTACAGAACACACAAATATATTGCACTTCTTGTAAGATAAGGCCAGTGTGTCCCCCTCAGAAGGATCTGATCTGTAAGTAGCTTTTTCATACA
This sequence comes from Avahi laniger, assembly GCA_963575035.1. NCBI lineage: Eukaryota > Metazoa > Chordata > Mammalia > Primates > Indriidae > Avahi > Avahi laniger. Next base: position 13,617 of record CAUYSK010071851.1, on the reverse strand, counting down.
GTGCAAATGATCTCTGCTTGTATAGCCACACTATTTCACCCTGGCCCCCTGTAATCAATGACATGTATTTAAAGATGGCTGGCTGAGGTTGGGATTGCAATTTGTGGCCACAGAAGGGATAAACCTAAGTTGAGACCAAACCTCATAGGCATGGTGTTTTGCCAACAGTGCTAACTAGTACAAAATGAACATAGAAAACAGTAATCCACAGAAAATGGTTTAGAGCTACTGGGAACATGCAGACCCGAAGAAGAAACAGAGGCAATGAAGCAAAGGGCATACCCACAGAAACCACAAAAACCACTCGGCACAGGCCACTCTAAACACCAATAAAAGATGATAACTCCTAAGGCCAACTTATGATACCCAAAAATTCACAACAGAGGAACTGAAAACCGATGTACACATTCATAATTTCTCTTCTTGAAAACAGCCTAACTACAGCGTGTCATAAGCGGCCAACTCCTAAGCCGAACCAGATACTCACATCAGTATTAAAACGACTTATGTAGCGCTCAGGATATTTGTCATACTCCACGGGATCATACACACCATCTGTTTTCCTGACAAGATGATGATGGCGACTTAACACCGTCCCGTACACTTTTCTGAGGTCTTGCAGAGGAGAAAGAATTAATAAAGGGGGTGACAAATGATAAAGATTTATGGTGATAAAATGTTATAACAGAGACTGTTAAAAACAGTAAAAGCTACAGTCACCCTCGGCCCCTTACCTCCAGTTTGAGAAACTTCTTTCAATTCATGGGGCTCCACGTATTCACACGGTAGCTCATTAAAGATTTCTTGGGCTCCCTATTAATAACAGATGAGTAAAATTTCAAAAATCAATAGGATAAGAACCAACATGGTTTCCTGCAAAGATGCTAACTCATTTCCCCCAAAATTATACAGCTCCACTTGCCCTCCCTGCAACCAGAATTACAATACAGAACTACAGATGAGCTTCTTACAGGAAACCTTTAAACCAGTTCTTATTCCAGTTTGAACAGTACACTTATGAAGGGGCTTTAATTTTTTTTTATTTGTTATTTAAATTACTTGGAGTTATCAATAAGAACATTTAGAAATGAGGGCACAATAAAATATTTCCATCTACTTTTTGATCCATTGCAGAAATTATTTCAAATGGGGAAACTACATTTCCTACAAAAGAAAAAATCAGATGCTTAGCTCACAATATAATAATAATAGTGATGTCCTATGTGTAAACTATGTTCTTTGAACAAAGAACTATTTTACAAGTTTCTATGGGAAATTACAAATGTATTCTCAAAACCACTCAAGAAGGAAGAACAGTATTAATTCCAGTTTTGAATTAATCTTCCTAACATCTTATTGACAAAACTCCAAGTAGTCTTAAAAAATGTACATCCCAAGGTCACCTCCAAACTTTTGGACAATTCAGTGAAGGAGGTAAAACAGATCACCCTCTGAACAGACCTTTACACTATTAACAATGAATTATCCCTTAAAAAAAAGAAAAAAGAAAGAAAGAAGAAACCATTCCAAATCTCTGATAGCTTAGCATCAACTAAAAACAAAGAAAATGTTTGGACCATCACTGCTCTTCAATATGTAAAAATACATTGGTAAGGAAAGTATCAAAAATAGAATCTTCATTCATTTTATTTGAAATGCCCACAAAATGCCCACATCATTTGGGCTGGTTTCAGAGTTTCAGACTGCTTTAGGGAAGGAAGACAGGGGCAATTTACCTTGGATACATTACCAGTCCCTGTGAACACAAACGTTAAGGGCCCTATTGACTTTGGCATCAAACCCAGAGATATTTCATAACCAGCATCACGGACAGCTTGCACAGCCTGACTGCTATTCCTGTAGTTATGAGCCATGCCAATATGCTGAAAACAAGCACACACAATGCACATTAGTCCACCATCTAAGGCATTTTTCTATTCTTAAAGTGTAATATGTATTTTCAAAAAATAAGCAAAATAAACATCTCTCACCATAAAAGGGGTGTGATGTCCCAAAGCAAGGAGCCTTAAACCCATTCCATGTAAAATGTTGATCATCCCTGTTGCAGAATCAGACCAATAGAAAGACCGTTAGTTTGGAGGAGTTGAAGGTGATCTTTCTGCCCATTCTCCAACCTGCTCTGTGCCTTGAGGAAGCACAGACCACAGCGTCTCAGATTTGGAAGCAGCCTCAGTAGATCTTATTCCTCCCCTCAACTTTCTGCCTTCAAATGCAGTAGCCAGGCTGCATTCCCCACCTATTTCTTCCATCTTCGATTCAGATAAAATAGAAAGAGTCTTCCTCTTCTTATCCAAGATCAGTCTTTCCACCTTGGCTCCAGATCCCATCCCTTTTTGCCAGCCAAAAAATTCACTCTTGAATTATTCCGATTCTATTGGTTCATTCTTATCCACATTTGAACATGCTCCAATCCCTTCCATACCAAAACCAAATGAACAAACAAACAAAAAAAAGTTGCCATGCACTTAAGAGCCCCCAACAGCTATTTAGTGATCTAAATAGCTAAATTCTGTGGATAATTTTTAGATTAGGTCAGAAGTATCTGGCCATGTAGACTCCCTCATTGTTGAAACGCTCTCTTCTCTCAGCATCCCTGACTTGAAATTTTTTAGCCTACCTTTCTGTAGGCTCCTCTTCCTATGCCCATTTCTTTTATATGATTCACTCTTTTATATGATTCTATCTGGGCTCTATGCTCTTCAATATCTACATTTTTCCCTTAGGTAATTTCATCCAGTCCTAAATTTCAAATATGGTCTGTATGTGGATGACCCCAAGTCTGTCTCTCCAACACAGATTTTGCTTTTGATTTCAAGACCTATCCAGCCACCTTACATATGTGTCAATTTAGATGTTGTTCAGACATCTAAAACTCAGCATGTCTATAACACAGACCTCAGCATCTATTCTCTCCTTCATCTTATGAATAGAACTTTCCAATCACAACCCCCTCAACACACACACACCTACCAAGTTTTCTTTTATCTTTTTTCTGAAGTCAACTTTTAGAGAAATAATCTATATATAATAAAATGCACCAATTTATAGTGTATAGTTTGTTAATTGTTAATAAATATACACAGCTGTATTACTACCACCATGCTCAAGATACAGAATACTTCCACCAAGTCCTGGTTCCCCGATGACCTTTCTGTCTGTATTGATTAGGTTCCTCTACAGTTTCATATAAATGAAATTATAAGCATATACAGTCATCCCTTGGAATACACAGAGGATAGGTACCAGGCCCTCCAGGTATACCAAAATCCAGACATACTCAAGTTCTGCAGTTGGCCCTGTAGAACCCCTCTGTCTGGAGAGTTGGCTCTCCATACATGTGGGTTTTCCATCTCATGAACAAGTAGACCCACACAGTTCAAATCCGTGTTGTACAAGGATCAACTGTATTCTTTTGTTGTGTCTGCTTTCACCCGGCATAATGTTTTTGAGATTCAAACATATTTTGTGTGTATCAGTAGTTGTTTCTTTTTATTGCTGAAGAGCTTTCATTTTCCATTTTCTATTTACAATTTATTTATCTCTGTGGGATATTTGAGTTTTTTCCAGGCTAAAAAATTATTCATATAAAATATTGCATTTCTCTTGATAAATGCTTATTAGTGGAATTTATTTTGTATTTTGATACTCAAGTTTTTAATTGCTTCTTGAGGTGATTTTGATAATATGTATTTTTCAAGGATTTGTCTAGTTCACCAAGGATGTCAAATTTATTGGTCTAATCATATTTCTATATTCTTTTTTTTTTTTTTTGAGACATAATCTTGCTCTGTCGCCCAGGCTAGAATGCTGTGACATCAGCCTAGCTCACAGCAACCTTGAACTCCTGAGCTCAAGCAATCATTCTGCCTCAGCCTCCCACATAGCTGGGACTAAAAGAATGCACCACCATGCCTGGCTAATTTTTTCTATTTTTAGTAGAGACGGGGTCTCACTCTTGCTCAGGCTGGTTTCGAACTCCTGAGCTCAAGTGATTCTCCTGCCTCGGGCTCCTAGAGTGCTAGGATTACAGGTGCAAGCCATCTTGCCTGGCCAACTTTCCATATTCTTCACAGTCTAATGATTATAGTCATTGTTTTCTTCTGATTTCTTCTAACCCATGGGTTATTCAAAAATGCAATAATTTATCTTCCAAATATTTGGGAATTTTCTAGATGTCTTTGTATTAAAATGTCTAGGTTAATTTTATTACAGTCAGAGCACATACTGTATGATTTTGAACCTTTTAAATTTATTGAAAATTGCTTTGTGACCCACTATATGGGCTATCTGGGTATATGTTCCCCTTGACTTGAAAAGAATGTACACACTACAATTAGGTGGACTGTTCAAAAATGCCAATTATTTCAGAGTGGTTGATAGTGTTTAAATGTCCTATATTCTTACTAATTTTCTGTCTACTCATTCTGACACCAATAGAAAGAGGAGTATTTAAATATCCAAATATATTAAGTGATTTGTCTGGTTTTTTTTTTTTTAAGTCTGTCGGTTTCTGATTCATGTAATTTGAAGCTCTGCTATTAGGTACATACACATTTAGGGTTGTGAAGTATTCTTGGAGAATTGATCCCTTATCTTTTGGAAATATTATTCCAGTAATAGTACTTGTTATGAGCTCTACTTACATCTTACATCTACTTACGTCTACTTATCTTATTTTGATAGCCACTCCAGCTTGCTTTTAGCGTTTGCATGGTATATCTTTATATATCATTTCTTAATGTATTTGTGTCTTTATATTTAAAGTAAATAGAATATAATGAGGTTTTGCTTTTTTATCCTTTTAAAAATTGGAGTTTTTAGACCATTAATATAACTATTGATAAGTTGAATATAAAGCTACTATGCAGCCATTTGTGTTCTTCCTGTCCCATTTATCCTTTGCTCTTTTTTATCCCCCTTTTCTTGCATTTTTGCATGAATTGTATATTTTTTAGTATGATGTTTTATCACTACTATTGGCTTATTAGTTATAGTGCCTTGATTTGCTTTTAGTGATTGTTCTAGGTTAAAATATGCATCTTTATCTTACCATAGTCTACATCAAATAATATTATCCCACTTCAGGTATAATAAAAGAACCTTACAAAAGTCTGCTTCTGTTTTCCTTCTCCTGCCCTTGGTACTATTGGTGCTGTAAGTTTTACTTCTACCTATATTATAAATACCACAATACATTGTTTTGTTTGAAACTATCTATTATCTATTTAAAAAACTTTAAATAACATATTTGAAAAGATAATGTCTTTTATATTTGTTTACATTTTACCACTCCTAGTGTTCTTTGTTCCTTTAGTTAGATCCATGTTTCCAACTGGTTTCATTTTCCTTCTGCCTGAAGAACTTTCTTCAATATTTCCTCTTTGGCAGTGAATTGTATCAGCTTTCATTTCACCAAAAAGTTGTTATTTTATCTTCATTTTGGGGGAAGATGTCATTTGAAAGATAAAATCTTTCAGAAAGACACTACTATGCATAGAACCCTAGGTTGCCTTTTTTTTTTCTTTCAGCCCTTAAAAGATGTTCCATTTCCTTTTGGCTCATGAAATGTTTCTGATAAGAAGTTTATGAATTTTCTTATCTTTGTTACTCTATACATAATATGTCTTTTTCTCATTGGCTGTTTTTAAATTTTTTTTACCACTGCTTTCTAACAAGATAATTATGATGTCCCTAGTGTTATTTTCTTTGTGGGGCTTTTTGGGGGGATGTTATGGTTTATTGAGTTTCACTTATCTGTGGATTTATAATTTTTATCAAAATGTGGGAAAGTTATATTTATTTCTTTAAATATTTTCTTTTCTTGTTCCCTTATAACAATAGAAACTAAACAAAAAGAAGCAAAGAAAGAATAAAAGACAGAAGGCAAAAAAAACAACAGAATTTAAGTGACCAGTGGTGATCAAGTGATCTAATGGACGTGTATTTGGGGTCCCAGAAAAAAAGGAGGGAGGAAAGAAGGAAAATAGGCTTTAAAAGGATCAACTTAATCCACAAGCCATTGCCTATCAGAACAAAGCCCAACCCTCCTGAAAGGAAAACAACAAAATCTAACAATCAACAATGTAAAATGAACAATGTCTGGCAGAGAAGATAAATTGATTTTCTTCTGTAGTATCTATCGATACAGATAGACAGATAGATATCTCCTTTATTCCTCTCCTCATTTTGTTCATGTTTACATTTAAAAGTTGAACATATTGAGCATTTATAATAGCTATTTTAACCTTCTTATCTGCTAATTATATCTTTCTTTCTCAATTTGACTTTACTTTTTATAAGGATGAATTTAGAGTAGTCTGTATTAAGAGCTCATTTAGCCACACGATTCAGGATTCAATGAAGTCTCTCCATCCTGGCTGATGGGAAAAACTCTGGGAACAGTTTGGCATAGAGTTCCTTGGTAACTGCTCTTTCCTTCACATTGTTCCTTCCCCAGTCTCATGAATTTTCACCCTCCACTCAACAACACACTAAGCACATTACTGGAACACTTTTTCTGCTTAGCTCTCTTCTATTTGGTGTATGTGTTGCCAATTCTAGCCACCTCAGGCTCCCCAATTCAGGGAGTTTGCCAGATTCTGTGTTGCTTTTCCATATACACACTATCTGGAAATTTCTCCAGACAGCCAGGATGGACATAGAGCTCACCTAGTTTATTTTCCCTCTGTTAGGGATCACAATCTGTACTCCCTATTCTCCAATGTCTGAAAACATTGTTTGATATACCTCATCCAATTTTCTAGTTGCTCAATGGCAGTATAGTAAGTCCCAGTCATCCCACATGGATGGAGGCAGAGCACATGGTTTTAGCAGCACACATCATTGCCAGTTATAGATTACATTTCTCCATCGGTTCTGACCAGTGGGTATGAGTAGAAATAATATGTTCAAATTCTGGGTTGCATCCTTAAAAACAAAGCTTGCCTCCCCTTTCTTCCCTTTCCACTGACTGGAAAATAGCAACAACCAGAAGAGTCACCTTGAAGATGAAAGCTATGCGTTTACAAGAGCAGAGTCTTCCCCTCATTCCACCATCCCTAGACTCCTCACCTCTGGACTTCAATCTTATTTAAGCTCTGTTTTATAGGGTCTTTTCATTACAGCAACTTACCTTGTAATCTACCAATATAGTGCCCTCTACTGAACTCATTTACTATTGTCTAATTTCTTCTTCCATCCCTGTAGGTACTAAGAGAACTGAATCATTGTCCAAGCTAATAACTTGGATGTCATCTTTGGAATGTCTCCCTCATACTCTGACCCCCACAGCCAACCAACCACCGGATCCTGTGAACTCCACCTTCTAAACATTTCTAAAATTCACAGATACTTCTCTTCACCTACACTCTAATAATACTGAATTTATTTCTATTCCTCAAAACTGCTCTTTCTCTCCTCTTTCCTTTGGGCTTTGCCCACATGCACACTCCTTCTTCCTCATCTCCTTGAACAGTTCTTCAGATCTCATCTTCGAAGGCACTTTTCAAAGAAAACTTCTCCAACAGCCAAGTCCATTTAAATGCCCTTCTCATAGTAATTAGCACTGACATTGCATTAAATATTTGTGTGTTTGTTTGCCTAAATACTTCTCGAAGGATAAGACGCACATTCTTTTGACAGATGTGGTGCTACTGCCAAATATGTTGACTTCTGAATAGATCAGCTTATTTCTGATGTATTAATTCTCGCCAGACAAACAAAACCCTCATCTGCGTGAGTCCTGAAAAGCCTTGGGAGCAATAGTCTTCAGAGGTCTCCCTGTTACTCCTTCCACATTAAGAAATATAATTTTATGTTACTTTAATATAGCTGATTTGTGTGTTGGGTGAGGAAAGGTATGACGTGGGATTTAGAATAAGTAACAAGGAATTGGTGTTAAGTGAAAGAATTTTATGAGTTTCAAAATGTTGCTTCGATTTCTTTACTATTTCAGAAGCAGGTGGATTAGGGTAAAATAGGATAATGTAATAACAGGATTAGGGTATAATAATAATATGGATTTTCTGAAATTGCTCATTTCTAAAAGTACACAATATTTAAAATTTTTTTTCAACATATTTGACCGAGAATTTTTTGAGTGAATGGTGCAAGAGTGCTATTTGTGAAAGTACCCTAGGATTCCAAATGATCTTATTTTTTATACAACTAAATAATATGATACTATTGACCATATTTTTGGATATGAGTTTAATCTCCAAGAGGCAAAGGGAGACGGGTCAAGATGAAACAGCAGTGACATAAACACTGAAACACAGTGAGGACTCTTCCACTTTTATATTACAAGGCCAAAGGAAGAATGCCAAAATCACGACTTTCCTTATTAGACATTCAAGTCGTCTAATCTGATCCAGAGCTATGATGGTCTGTGGTATCACAGGCCCAAAGTACTCACTGGGACCAACATCAAGCAGTTTTTCCACAAACTCCAGCTCTTGTCCTTTCCAGAGTGCAACTCTGTGAGTTCCTGCACCTGGTCCTTTTTTCCCTTTCCCTCTTCCCCTATCTTCTGCTTCTCAATATCTCATTACCAAACTCTCCTCTCCTTCTTTGCTGCCCAAAAGCAACTGCCTAAGAAGTCAGAGCCTGTTCCTAGTTGTTATCCTTCTTCCTGCTCTTTTTTTTGAAATTTTTATAATAAAATATACTTTAACAATTTATTTTCGTCTCCATTCTGCTGATATTCCTCACCCTTCAGCATATTGCCATTTCCATTTTCATTAATGGAAATAAACATGCCTAGCCCCTTGATACAGAAGAGAAAACACACAGTTATTCTCCAAGCAAATTTAGAAAGTGGGTGACATAGAAGCTGTGGCATACCTACCTGCCACGCCAGCCCACTGTCCAAACGCCACCACCCGTACACCTCTATGATCCACCATTTTCTCATAATCAATAAGTCGAATTTCCTAAAGAAATGATAAAAAAAATTTCTCAACTAGACCCATTAAGCTTAATTTCAATGAGTAAAGTGTATACATGAGCACATTTTTTCTTCTTAAATATATCTTGACTTTCTAACATAAGTTAGCATCAGGTGCACTATGAAATATTTAGAAAATGCCAGCTCACAAACCCATCGTAAGTTTGTAATTAGAGATGAAAGAATGGGGCTGGTCCTAGCAGGTGCTAAACACCCCTTGACGGTAGGCAATGAAATAATAAATGTAGGATTTTCCTTAACTTTTTGCTCCCCATCCACCCACTCCGTACCATGCACAAATATAGCTACAGCTCCACTCATTCTCACATTCTTCCTTCTGGCTCAAAGAAAACAGATCCCTTCTGAGACTAATCCCTGTGAGCTAGATCCCAGCTTTTCTCATGTCCTCCAAGACCACTCTTGTAGAACTACAACCTCTTTCCTGCATCATCCGTCTTTACATTGCTTCTCAGTCATTCTAAATACACCAAGGTCTCTTCTGCCTTAAAAATAATAACACTCCCTCTCAAGTTCAAACACAAGTGCCCCCCTCTCTCTATCTATATCTCTCCTTCTTTCTCTCCTTTTCTCCCTCCCTCTCTCTCCTCCCCTCCTCCTTCTCTCTTTTGCTCTCTCCATCCTTTTACAGGAAAACTTCGTTTTAAAATTAGCAAGTGTTGCCTGCTTGTCTCTTCTTCTTTCCTTAGAAACCTTTCCTCTCTCGGGAAAGTCTTATTAGTCCATGCTTAAAACCTATTGATAGATTATAATTATATAATATTTTAAACAGTCGTTTTATTTACTCAAAGATCATGTGATTTTTACCATGTTCATGAATTTAAGAATGATTAACATTCATCCAACATCGAGTAATTGGTTACAAAATGCTGCCTAAAAGCAGCCCTGTTGAGTCTGTTTTTATTAATTTTCTTGTAATGAAAAAAAGTTCATATAACAAAAAAAATGTTCCTAAAGTACTTTTAAATACTTTATTTGCTTAAGGCAGAACATTCTTCTTATAAGATTATCTCCATTAATTGCTTTTGAATCTGTTCTTCAGAAACACTGCAAATTAACTACCACCCAGGTCTAGTGTGTTTGGAATTAATTGGAAAGTTTTTCTGTATTGTTCCATAAAATTTATTTTCCTCCATTGCTTTTAGTGTTTGTGAATTCTCCTGCCCCCTGTCCTAGTCTGAGATTCTAGTTTCTAATGCTTTAACATCTTATCCCAGGAGGTGGACCTTAGACTTCTTTATCTATACTCACTCCTTGCCCTCATCAAGTCTCATGGTTTTCGATGCCGTCTAGTCTCTGACAACCACAAAATATATGTGAGGAGGAGCTGCCCTCCTAAGCTTCAGACCCATGCAATAGCCCGTTTAGCTTATCCCCTTCAATGAGTAAGCTCAGCAGTCTCTAAACTCAGCCCTTGATTTTCCCATCTAAGTCCACTCCTCTGGCAGTAACACCATCTGAACTGATGGCAACCCTTGCAAGTAACTCAGGACAAAACCTAGAGTAATCCCTGACTCCTCTCCTTTTCCCATGTTTCATCTTTACTTCATCAGTGAATCCACAGGCCACCATCATTTGTGACCTAGAGTCTAGGCCAGCCTAGCCTAACAGTCTTCTTATCAGTTTTGCTCTCTTTTTCCCACCTCCAATGATTATCTGCATGTTAGGTAAAATAGGCATTTTGGAACATGATCTATTCTAACCCTCCACTCAAAAAGACCTTCAGGCCTTTGCACCACGATCTTTTCTGCCTGAAAGACTCTTCCCAGATGGAGATGGCTTAGACCTTCACCTTCTTCAAATTGTTGTTCAAACACCACCTTCACAGTGAGGCCCTTCCTGATCACCCTATTTAAAATAGCATCATTACTTCCCAGTACCCACCACTCCTTTTCTCCTCCAATATTATATTTATCTCCATCACACATATTGCCAAGTGGCATATGAGATGCCTTCTTTACTTATCGTCTGTCTCCTCCCACTAAAATGTAAGCTTGTGAAGGTAGGGATAATTTGCTGTTTTTCTCTCTCATTTCAGTGAATAGCGTCCAACACATTGTAAGCATTCAGTAAATATTTGTTGAATGAATATCCTGTATTTTAAACAGCTAATAGTTTTTTTTACAGATAAATAGTATTTTTATTTTTATTTTTTTTATTTCAGGGTATTATGAGGGTACAAACATGGTTACATTTTATGTCTTTGCCTCACCCAAGCAAGGGTTAGAGGCATGTCCTTCCCCTCTACAATTCTCCCTGTGTCCTTTAGTTGTGGGTTCACCCCCCATCCCTCTAATTCTTAGAGAATATTACTGTCATGTGATCACCCTAGTGTTGATCAGTTAGTACCAATTTGATGGCGAGTACAAGTGGAGCCCATTCTTCCACTCTTGTGGTGCCTCACTTTGGATAATGGGCTCAAGTTCAATCCAGGAAAATATAAGAGGTTCTAGATCACTGTCATTTCTTATGATTGAGTAATATTCCATTGTATAATGTTTATGGCAGCACAATTCACTATTGCAAGGATGTGGAAACAACCTAAGTGCCTGTCAATTCATGAGTGGATTGTTAAACAGCTAATAGTTTTTCTATTGCTTTTATATCTCAAAAAATACATTTTTCCATTATGTATGTTAATAAATATAAAATTCATCTCTAGTCCAGTTCAGGCACCACAGAGCTGTGCAACCCACTCAAGTCACTTAATATCTCTGAACCCCACCAGAAATGTAGCATGATAGATGATATGACCCCTGAGGTTCTATTCAGCCCTAAAATTGCATTTGGTAGTATCTGACCAATTGGCCTTACGAATTGATAACCACTTAGAGAAAAATGTTTTTATCATTCTTTCTATTTTGGACTATAAAAAGAATGAAATATATTTATTTCCTCTCATTAAAAACTCTGAGTCTGCACAGCAGAGGAGCTCTAAAGAATAGCAGAACTATTCAAACACAAACTCACAGATCACCTTCCCTATTGAGATGAATAACGTGATGTATTTCCTAGAAAGTGAAACAACACTAAAACTCTACTTGAGACTTAAAAGTAAAAACATGTTATTTTTGTACATTAACATTTATGAATATTGATCACTAATTACCTTTTTTAGAATCTCATCCAACAAGCCCATATTGGCCTCCTGAGCTTTTATTGTGTGAGAGAAAAATGCATAAGTCTTCCTGGACATTAATTTTTCTTCTGGAGGCCTTTTAACTCCTAAAATTAGACAAGCTTCAGAAATATCCTCCTGAAGAATGCCACCAGCTTTGACATATTCCTGAAAATGTAATTTTGGTTAAAGATTATTATTACCCTGATTTGTGATATTCACATTTTCTTTAATAAGAACTACAGCAAATAAAGGCACAGCCTTTTGAAAGAATAAAATCTGTATGGATTAGAACAAATAATAGAACAACTACTTCTAACATCTGTACTTGTTGGCTAAAGATAAATCTATCATTCTCAACTCTCATGGCAAAATAAATTTAAAACCAGCATATACTCATATTTAGGAACAATTTATAGTTTGATCTTATCTACTAGCACATGTGATTTAACCTACTTGTGAAATGTATATTTTTACCAACAATGCACTGAAATATTAAATATCAAATTGTGACTTATTATTCATATCTTTAAAAGACATATCTCCAACATTTATTTTTCATTGTCTTGGTCCAATTATTATTTATTAGTGTTCTAATCTGGACAGTGGACTGTTCTAGAGTTGAGATGAGAAGACACAAAGGAAGACTGACAAGATCCCTCCTGCAAAGAAGCTCACACTATATAGTAAAAGGAAATCAGGAGCACAGTAAAGGAGGCTGAATTTGAAAGAATATTATGATCAACAGTATATATCAATCAGTGATATACTAGTTTAATGGAGATCAGGGTAAGTCCCAGGTGGGATGATCAAAGAAATATGTAAATTTAACTTAATCTAAAAGGCTAGATGAAATTTGGAGAAATGGAGATGGGAAATACGAAAGGCATTGAAGACATTTATACAAATTCAAAGGCAGAAAATTAAGGAGATATTTAGGGCATATGGGTAAATCAATATGGAAAAGTAGATTATATGTTATCATTGCTAATATGAGCCATATAATAAGAATGATCATTGATATTTATGAATAAATTAGTATGTGCTTTGCTAAGCTCTTTGTATAAATTACCTCATTTAAATTTCATAAAACTCTCATGAGGTAGGTACAATTTTAATTCCCACAATGGGAAATGTGAGACTCACACATTTAACTGAGCTAGTATCTGGAAGATACAATCACATTAGATTTTTATATGAAGGGGTGTAATGACCCAAGCAGAATTAAAAGAGTATCTATAGTAGCAGTTAAATAAAATGAAGATAAATTTAGTTAGGAATCTACTTCAAAGGAAAGTGTAGATGAATAAGAGAGACAGTAAAAGAATGAACATATAATTTCTACGTCATTTCTTTTTATTTATTTATTTTTTATTTTTTTATTTTTTTTGAGACAGAGTCTCACTGTGTTGCCCGGGCTAGAGTGCCATGGCGTCAGCCTAGCTCACAGCAACCTCAAACTCCTGGGCTCAAGCAATCCTTCTGCCTCAGCCTCCCAAGTAGCTGGGACTACAGG